>SMLS01013574.1:0-10911 GCA_004785975.1 Popillia japonica | reverse complement strand
TTTATTACCTATTAAACTATCTTATGTCATTATTGTAAAATGCTTCGTCAGCTATAAATATGTATTTTAATGATGGCTAGTGTTTTTGACTAACTGCTATAAGTCGTTGGAAATAAGTATTACTAATTAGAAGTAGTATTTTTTTATATAACATTGGATAATAAAGTAATATAAGTTTTATACTTATCACAAAGGCTATCGCTGTATAGCATCATTTCAGCTTAATCATTTTTATTTGCACTTTGAGTCCAGGTTTTATTACTTCGTTGTCTACATATGTTTCTGAAGTGTCTTGTTCGCTAGTATAAGAATGATGATTAATTATGACCTCTTTATGTTGTAAGATACTATCAAAAATTTTAAACATTCTGAAACTTTTGTGTCCTTGATTATACCTATTTAAAATAAATAAAAGCTGCGGAGTACCAAGATGAGTAGAAGAGTAGAAGAAAGCTCGGATTAATACATCTAAGATTAAGGTCTGATTATCTTGTTTTGGCATTAATAAAGAAAGAATGTGTGGTGGCAGTATTTATTAATTCTAAACGTTCGAAATTTGATGTAAAAAACAATTCTAGTTGTAAAGAATTCCAGCATTATGAATTCAGAAAATGATAGTTTATTTGAATTAGTTTATTTGATTTATTCGGTTGTTTTTGAGGTACGGTAGTAGGTAAATCATAATAATAATAATAATAAGGTATATTTTTCCAACAGGTTACACGCAATTACAGGAAAACAAATATATATGTGCACGACAGCAAAGAATAAATACAAATTACAATACAAAATAATAATTCCAAACAAAGAGATCACTAGAACTGAATTATAACTAAATTATACTTAGTGTAAATGAAAATTGATCCTGGAGAAATATTGAAATGTAGAAAACAAACGGATAGTACATGAGTGAAAAAGTAATATATATATTTATACATAAATGCTACACATAATAGTTATCACTAAAGGCAAAAACTAAACAAAGTAAGAACTGGCATAATTTATTATGGTTAACAAGGAGTCGGCATGAATATCACATGCGTCAGAGATCAAATCAAAAGTTGAGCACATCAGATGCACGGGCGAACAAAGAAGAAGGTTAGTGCGAGCAAAATCGCAATAAAACGTAGGAGATGATCTGGAATTACGTCCAGGTACTAGGAAGTGAATTTTGAGAAGTAAGTCTGGGCGATCAAGCTCATTATGGAGCAAAGAAAAAAGAAGTCTCGTTATAATTACCATTCTCCTGGTATAAAGAGAAGAGAAACTAAACCGAGACAGGAGCAGTGAATGGTCATAGCCTCTAGGTGGATAAAATCCCTCAGTAATAAAGTAAAGAAACTTTAAAAACCTACGCTGAACATATTCGACGGAGTTGCTATGAGTTGTATAAATAGGACACCAGATAATTGCAGCGTATTCCAAACGAGATATAATCAAACTGTAAAACAAGGTCTTCAAAGCAGTTAAATTTCGGAAGTTCCTGCAGTTGCGATAGATGAAACCAAAGAGTTTTAAACACTTAGTTATTAATTCCTTAATATGGCTGGTAAAGAAAAGAGACGGATCAAATAAGACTCCTAAGTCCCTGATGGATGTGGCCGACGTTAAGATATTGCTGCCTATTTTGTAGTGGAATTGGAGAGGTGCTAGCTTCCTGGTGAACACCATGGTAGTATATTTAGATACGTTCAGCGATAGTCTGACACCAAGATGTCACACCAAGATGAGACAGAATCAATGTTTCGTTGAAGAAGTATACAGCCCAAGAGAGATTCAATACTGGAAAACGATTTTAGGTCGTCAGCGAACATAAGCTTATTGCAAGTGAGTGTATTGAGAAAATCATTAATAAACAACAGAAAGAGCAGAGGACCCATATTGGAGCCCTGTGGCACACCCGACGTCTGGCGGAATTGTGCAGAGGTGGTATTGCGATAAGTCTCGGAAAATCTTCTGTCTATCAGGTAAGAGTGGAATAACGAAACTAAAGGATCAGAGAAGCCAACGGAATGAAGTTTTTCGAGAAGGACATAATGATCGATGTGATCTAAAGCTTTTTTAAAGTCCAAATAAACTACATCGACCTGACCACCTCCATCAATCACCTCAGAAACATACTGAGTGAAGCAAGCCAAATTAGTTACTGTTAAACGACGTACAAATCCGTGTTGGTATGGAATATGTGCTCACTGATCAAAGGATATAGTTGTTTACATAGTAGCTGCTCAAAGGCCTTGGAGAAGTTGGAAAGGAGTGAAATCGGTCGGTAATTTCACAATTCCGAGCTATCACCCGTCTTCAACACCGGGCAAATATGTGCCACCTTCCAAAGTGTTGGACACGTCGAATGTTTTAGGATACGATTAAAGATAGTGTGCAATGGTACAGCAAAAATACAGGCGCAATCCCTTACTAAAAAGCTAGGTATACCGTCCGAACCCGGCGTAAAAGTATCCTTAGATTTCTTTAGAGCAGCTTCGATCTCATCCACAGACATGCCAGTAATTGTGACAGTGCTGTTGCGTACATCTTCTATGAATGGCAAATCATAATTGCGAGACTCAATAAAGACACTATTAAAATAAAGCCCAAATACATTTACTATATCTACGGGCGTAGAATATTCTAAGCCGTCATGCTTAAGCAAACCAGGGATTCTAGTATTTCCCTTTCTGCTTCGAACAAAAGATCAAAAACGTTGCGGATCACTACAAATACTATTTTCAACATCAGCAATATAATTATCGTATGCTGTTTCAATAAGTAAAGTGGGCATAGCAGGTGACCGCTTACTATGTGGCCTACATCATTCCTTCAGTGATAGCATCACTTTCAATATAAGGATGAAGTTTTAGTTTTACGGCCGTATTTACAAAAAAAAAACAGTTGATAAATTGTATTAGACGAATGTTGTGTGCTTGGTAACCGAAAGTATGGTTGTATGATTGACTTATGTACCCATAGCGGATTGAACAAAAAATCGTTGAATTCACACAATTTTCATGCCTTCTTAAGATAAGTACAAAGGAAAGCATTGCGTGTGTTATTGTGCACAACAGTCTCATAGCAAAAGTTCAAAAGAATATGTATGTCATACTAATTTTTCTATCATTGTCTAGAAAATTGTTGGCTTAGAAACTGGCCTACCAAAATTATCGACCTGCAATCCGCATAGATAATGGCCGCATAATAGATTTCACTGCATTATTACTCAAAACTATTACATGCGAAGCAGGATACACAGATACAGGTATGCTCGTTTCAAAACCAAATATCGTCAAAGCCGCGCATGACGTCAGTGCGAGGCAAATTACATTTGCAATTTCAATAGAGGTGAAAATCGCTGTTTTTGTAGGCGGGATTTGTATTTAATAATTAATGCTTCGCAATGACGTATGCATAAGATGCGCGTCGGCATACCTGTATCTGTGTATCCTGATGCGAAGTAATAGTAAAGATTAATGTACGATCATTTTATCTGCTGAGATGTAAGTGAACTTTATTTCAAGAAATATTAATATTTATTCTTCTGCAAATTCCTATAGTTTCCTACTGTAATTGCCAACTTACATAGCGAACAGCTGGGATGCACTGTAGCCGTTTTTAATAGCGGATTTGCCCACTTACTGAAGTAATAGTCAGGCTATATTTGTCAGTGGTGGATGAAAATATTTTGGCCTGGGAATCATTCAATACGACACACTCAAATGGCCGAAGTAGTTTATGTTTACAATTATTAGCTTCGTTCGCGGAAGACACCCACAGCATGTCCGAACGTAAACAGCATGCGTTATACAGATTTCACCGTTCGCGGTAAATCTATGGCATGTCCCGAGCATAATATCCTCTGTTCGTAGTGTACATTTATATTATCCGGGAGGTATCCAGTACACTTCTGACATCCGCAGTACGTTTCAAGATCAATCATCTTTCCCAATAATAATAATATATTACTTATAACTAGCTACGTTCTGTTGCGTTGTTGGTAGTTTGGTTTATATTTGATGTATATGTCAGTTTTGTATCTGAGGTTGCTGCAATTGCTACGTAATCCGCACCCTCTAACGCCTTAAGTCCGAATTCGGCGGAATGTTGATATAGTCCAATATCGTTCGCGGTTATGCTCAGACCATGTTCACGACAGGACATCCATATATGACACGTCCACAATGTACCCGTGCTATGCCCGAGATTATTTTCTCGAACAAAGCTATTAGCTTTGTTCAAGCTATTAGCTTTGTTCGCGGAAATAATCTCTGGCACATCTTGGGCATATTGCGAGTATATCATGGATGTGTGAAAGGTATGAAATGCGCATTTGTTATGGTGAACATGCTCGGAGCATATTCGCGGTTTGTTTTGTACCGCGAACGATAATATTCCGCGTGATTCGAGCCTAGAACGTTAGAGGGCGTGGATTACATTGCAATTGCAGCAACTTCACGTACAAAAGTGACATTTACTTATAGATAAATCCATAAACCAAAACAACATAACCAAAAACAACAATCGACTGTGATTATCTGAAAAAATGATGGATACAACAGGTAAGTTATATACCACACGCACATAACCCTTCCGAACGGCTCAATCTTGAAGCTGTTTCAAGCGTACTGCGCATGTCATGGACATATTGCTCTTGGTCTTTTGCGCGGGCATATCAGACGTGTACAGATATATCCCGGATAAAGTAATTGTACTCTACGAACGGAGGATATTATGCTCGGGACATGCCATACATTTACCGCGAACGGTGAAATCTTTATTGCGCATGCTCTTTACGTTTGGGCATCTCGAGGATGTCTTCCGCGAACAAAGCTATTGTTATATAAAGTTCTTCTAATGGATTTTTAGACGCACCGCATCAATTTTTATGCCTATGAATGCGTATTGCAGACATACGTATTTTCCGCACTTGAATATTCGACACCGTTATTAAATAAGGATAGCTAGATTAACCGATAATCGTTGCTTATGTCACCAAACAATGACGTGCCTCTAAAGATCCATTAGACGAACTATACTTACATCAGTAGCTACCATTAAGTGAAATAAAAGAATGTATTTACGAACCATGTTCGATTGGGAATGAATGAATGATTATGCGTTTCATTATACATATGTTTAATGAAGTAAGTGATAGATGTATAGTTTGCGCCTTCTATGGTTTGCTTATATGAAACCTTCGGTCGCCATCTAATTTGTCGTTTGCAGTGTGTGCCAAAATATCTATGATCTGCATATTCAACATTTGAAATTTTAAGCTTATCAGCAATATCATTAATATAAAACTCTGCGAAGCACTGAGTTTGACCCTTCTAAACGAAAGATGTCCTGCCGCAGATTCGTACCTACTTACTGTAAACGCAAAAGACCTGAATGTGACCCCACAATGAGGTAACTTTTCTATCAAAACATTGGAAAATACGATTTGTTGTACCATCTATAGGTAATATTAGTTAAAGCACTAATAGTTCGCTGATGAGCATTCACCCAGCTGCGGTCATTGTAACAGCTGCTGTATAGTTCGAATATGGCTTCTAGTGATCATTTTATACATATTTCCTAATTAAAAGAGATGTTAGGGAACATCGTTGCAAGGACGGGAACGAGTTGCAAGCAGCTGTAATAGAGCATTTTGGGCCCAAAATATGTATATATCTTGTAGTTGAAGGAGAATATAATAATTAATGTATGAAGAAGCCACCTTGTTTTTAGAAAAAAATTGTATGCCCTTGCGCAACTTGAATTTCAAAGTTTCAATTTCCTTAAACATAAATCAAGAACAGACAACAGAGCTCTGTTATACTTAATACTCGGGCGTTCGTCTTTCTACGAAGCACCGTAAACAAGAATCACGTAGCGTTGGATGCAGTATGTTGTATGTTGCTAAATCTAAACGCAACCTGCCATGACAAGCGGAATTGCGGATTTAAGAGAAATTCCAACAGAAACGTTTCTTTTTATTTTCACTGAATTTTAGAGAATTTTAATCAATGGCAGTTACTTTTCTCGTACTTCACACAGTAAAACTATGGAATTAAATTTAAATTCGTTTTACGCCAAACAAACTAAATTGTGATTGCTCTTTCTCGGTATTTCTTTTGTTTTAAATAAATGAAAATTGCAAGAAAAGGGTATAACGGAATAAGCGACTTTAGTTGGTTGGACTGTATTTACTTATATGAAAAATCCCATTGTGATGAAATTAAGTAACTCTTTCGGCATATCTTTTTTATGAGTATGTGTATTAACAACCACATATCCCAATTGCAAATTACAAACTTAAATTTAAGTTATCAGGAAGGTATATAGAAATTAGCTAAGATTCCATGTTGTGTATATTGCTAACAGCAGAACAAACGTGTAATGATAATCAATTCTAGATTGGAATCCTGTCTATTTGTTGTAGCAAATCGGTACCGAATAAATTTGGAGATAATTTCCACTTTTAATAATATACTAGGAGGGTGATATATCGCAAGTAATTACAGTTGAAGCATCTGTATACGATGTACTCAAACAAGCTATCAAATTTATTTCATTAACGAGTCCTCCGATAACAGTCTAAAGAGACGGGATATCGATGCACACAAATCACTTTGCGCGCAATTTCTGTTTGTATCCGGGCGGTTAGCGTTGCTTATACATCGCTGTACATAACGTGATCGTGAATTAATTTCCCAAATAGGTCATTATCCAACGGATTGGTTATGTAAAGCAAATCCTCATCTCGTTACTAAAACCGACCAAAAAAGCCTATCATTTTAAAGGAGGGTCTTGTTGTTTTGGATGATTTACATTATTCCGTTACTCCTACTCTTTTAAAAATTTATTTCGGATAACATTCATTTCTAGTACCTAACCTTTAGGTATATGGACAGTTAATTTGAAATGTTTTAAGGAAACAATTTCTTGGCTGATATTCTATGCAATTGAGTTTCTGTGGGTCCTTAATCTTTTAGTCCTAATTATTTCTTAAGCTAAGCTGTGATTCTACCACCAGCCGATTCCAGATGCCGATTCGAGTTACTGATACCTCCATAAGGCTACCGCCACTCAGTCGCACACAATATGCTTTGCTGTTTCTCTATATTCCGAGTAGAATCGACATTAATTTTCTCCACGTTGGCCATTGCTTGAACAGTTGAGGTCTAGCAAAGTTCTGATTTTAGTGGCTGAGAAACTAAATTAACTTTTCTAATTGATTTAGTATTGGTATGTTGATCCAATGCGAGGTCTTTTGTTTGTCTCCTATTGTTGAAAATGAGCTGCCAGATAGACCACAAGATGGTTCTAGTGAATCGAGACTCTACGCCTTTCCTTCTAAGGTCATTGACAATCTCATTACCCCTACATCCTCAGTGTCTTAATATCTACGTCAAACTGTGTTACTTTGGCTCGCAGCTTTGAGGGCGAGGAGACAATTTCGTATTAGTTTGCACTCAAAGGCAAGCATTCCTTTAATGCTGTTTGGTTGTCTGAGAAAACGTCCTTTTTAAACATGTTGTTTCATGCCACATATTTCTGTTTGAAAAACGGTTAGGCCTGGACCTAGTACCTTTACAGTGCCAGTACTAGTGATTTTACATCTTGCGTCATATATGAGTGCCTCCTCCCTCTCGCTCACGCTTGGCGGTTTTGAATTACTCTAACTGTTTTTCTACGCCAAACCTTTGTGTAATTTGATATTTTAGTTTAGCTGAGTCTCCTACTTTTCGTAGAATTTTAAGTTGAATTACTGTGCTTCGTTCAAGCGAACTTTCTTTCTCACAAGAGGTGCAAAATAGCAAGGTCTAGTAAGACCTTCGCCGCTCTGGTTCTTTAGCTTTTGTCACCATACTCTGAGGCGCATGTGATCATGCGTCTGGTTCAACACAGGTAGGTTTACAGGATCATTTTAGGCTTAACTTCCAAGTTTCTTTGGTGGAAAATGCTCCAGGCAACTTTCCGATCTTGGAAAATACCTAGGTATTTGACTTCAACGAGAGAAGATAGTCTGTGTTTCTCCCCACTAGAGATAGCTTTCTACGTTGTGTAATGACACCAGATAGAGCAAAGTTCCTTTTGTGTAGTTTGAAGTAAAATAACTATTGTTTGAATATAAACTTGTAAACATTGGCGTTTCTTGCTACTAACTTTCCTTTTCTAGTTAAGAAAATATTTGTTAGATAGGCATCTTAAGTTAAATCAAGCTAGTTTCAAGGCATTAGTGCATACAATGCCTTGAAACTGTTATTACTACAACGCGTAACCTTTAGTGAAACTATTTTAATATCCCATAACGGACAGGCTTCGTTAATTCCAGAGTCTGTGAGTGGTATCTCGGGGTGTTGGTTTTGAGTTCAAATTAAAAATACCGACGATCAACGTAGATAAAATCAGGCGAAGTAATTAAACGTTATAGGAAAGTAAATGACCACAATAAACGTTATCTTTAGGATCCCAGAAAATCCAATTCGTCTCTGGAGACTGCACGCCCTAATATAATCAAGTAAGGGTGAAGTAATTACTAAAAGATCAATTGACCAAATGAGGATATGCGGTAAATTGCGTAGCGGAAGTAGCCATAACGTTAGTTACACGTTCAGAAATATAAGACCCGTGTACTCTCAATTTACATTGTATTAAGTATTTGCAACGAAAAACAGTTTCCCATAGAATATAACTGTCCTTTATAAGTTAACCTAATGCATAATACATATGTAATACATATTTAATGAAGATAATAAACTATATGATCTAAATTCAACGGCAGAAACAGCTGCCTATTAAGATCAGTATTACTGTTGGATGAGATATCTGTTTTTCTTGTTATTTATTTTTAAATAAATTATTTTACATACTAAACAAAATATATCTTATACTGCATTAATTCTATCCAGACACAAATTTCTTAAATAAGAAAGCACGCATCAGAACTAAATTAGAATTCTTACTTCTATGAATAAATTTGCTTCAACGTGGAAGACGAATAACAGAAATTGTCGGAGATATATACCGCTAGGATTATTCAAAATATTTGCATATAAATGCTCTCGGTTGATAACAAGTGAGGTGTGAAATACCCAAATAACAATATGCCAAAACTTAATTCTGGGATACGTATTTCCTGACCGTTTAGTGAAAGATATAAGATATGTCGTTGGATATCAGAATAGTTGATCGCGTTCTTATCCATACTGTGATGTCTACTAGTTTAGAATAGCACATAAAAACACTTAAACGATGTATTCGTAGGTATTTGTTCTTAAATTGATGCTACTTATGGTGCTTAATCACTACTTACACTTTGATAGTTTAGTGGTGTTATCTTTACTTCATCTGAAAATATTTCTGTTTTTTAAATTGTTGAATACCAGCAAAGTTGTTTTTGTGAATCGTAAATTAAGGAATTGTAATTCCGTTGTTGTGCTACATGCTTTGTGTAATTCTGCACAAACTTTCTCACGAACTTTTTTAACAAACAACTATAGTTAGACTTTGTAACTTATTTTTGTATGTACCAGAATGTCACGGTAACTCGACGTGTAAACCACGCTAGAGGCGCAAAAACCTTCTGGTAGGTGAGGGGCGTCAGAAGGTCACGGTAACTCGACGTGTCAAATCGCGCTAGACACGCTAGTCAGAAGGTTTTCGCTTCTAGCGTGGTTGATGAATTTTTGAATATATATTTCTTATTGCCGCCAACTTATCTATCGATTTTCTCTGAGGCCGGTCTCTTTTGTCGTCAAACCGAAGAGATATCCGCCGTTTATCATGTAGACTTTCTCATGCGCCATGAGGTCCACGGGTATGGTGCCAGTGATCACCTATATCTCCAGATCAAAATTTCACAAACCAATTTCTAACTGCGTAATCAGTTATTAGCCTGTCACCATATACTTTTTGACTCTCGATTTCAGAGATTTAAAAAAAACAGTTTAAGATAACGTGCATCACACAAAACTTCCTATAGATTGTTGTAACTGATATTCTTGAATATTGCTGAAAATCGAGATTTTTCTGTACATATTGTTATATTCGTGATAGTGTCTGGAATACCTAAATTAATTAATGATTATTGTTTAACTTATTGGGACCATAATTGAAAAATGCGACTACAATCTCTAAGCTACTCATCTGAACTAAAGCATAAAAAGCACTTTTACGATAGAGCTAAATTTAGAAAAAACGATACTACACAAGATAATGCATTAATTGTAACAAAGTATTCACAAATTAGTGACAATATTTTAGCCAGTTAAATTCTTTAAATTGCTACCTGAGGTACAAAGATGTTAATGGTCAAACTGATGATGGTGATTATTTCTTTAATGATACACCTTTTCACACACTAATTGTTAGAGAACAATGCTTATTGTGGCAAAGAAATAGTACGTTGTTGTCCAGGACGTCTATTATTACGACTTTTGCTCAGTTCATATATTGTCATAAACTGGAAGCTGTATCTGACAAAACATGTGATTAAATGCTATTGGAAAATAATTATTTATTATTGGATAAGTAGAGTTTTACTGAAAGGTAAAAAGTTTATTTTAAGGCTTCTTTCTATTTAATTGGTAACTGGATGACAACAGTTCATATCATCTAGGCTATTTTCTAAAAAAAAACCATTTTGTTTGGCGAATTAGAAATCTCTTAACATTATAAATATTTCGACGTACTTTTGTAATTAGAGACAACAAACATATACTTCATATTTTTTTTAGAAAAAATCTGTCTATTTAAGTACTAATTGATTAACTCGATATTTACGTATAACTTCATTATAAATGGTTACAAAGTAAAAGCTCTTTCGCGTAGGGATTTTTCCACAATCATTAGATAAATACATTTAAATCTTCCAATTACTTATGCGAAGGACTTAGGGCCTTTTGTATATTCAGTAAGCGGGCTCATTTGAAT
>SMLS01011226.1:0-13557 GCA_004785975.1 Popillia japonica | reverse complement strand
CATCGATGTGGTACCAATACGTCACCTGTACATTTTGTCCGGGTGGTGCGTGAACAATTAAATGATGTCTTTGAAGATCGCTGGATAGGTCGTAGTGGACCAGTGCACTGGCCTCCACGTTGGCCAGACTTAAATCCGGTTGATTTCTTTCTATAGGGATATTTGAAGGACCGAGTCTATAGAACACAAACCGACGATATTGACGAATTGCGTGAACGTATTATTATGGAAACAGACTATATACATACGTCATCGTAATTTGTGTGAAAGTGTACGTGAATCACTTATCTGTTGTGCCGGAGTATGTATTCAAGGGAATGGTGGTAATTTTGAACAATTGTTATGATCATGCGATCGGAAGAAAAACATTTACCAATTTTTATTAGGATATTTGGCAAACAAAGTGAGTTGATATTTTCTTTATTATTGATGATTGTGTGTACATAATGGACAACAATACACAATGGACCTTTAAACCATGCTTATGGATTATCGCACATCTGTTGGCGTGTAAATACAATGTTATTATTTTATGAATGACCACTCTCATACTACAAAATGCCAACACAAATATTTTTATACAGGTCACTGGACCGTGTTAAAAATAACTAAACAGCAATTTCTTTTAATGAATTATTTTCTATCGGCATCCCAATGTGTACTATCTAACATAAAAACGTTGACTTTTGCTAAAAAAATAAACACTATTTTTTTTAATTTTTTTACGGATCTTAAAAAAATTTTCAATACGTTGATATATGGAAACTGTCCAATCTTTACTTTCAATGAGTGTACATACATATATGTACATACAGTTTAAATTAAAATAAGGAATGAACAAACACCCTGTATATAATACCCGAGAAACCAACTATAAATATATGTATGTATATACAGTTCATCTAATTGATCTTTAGACGCACGTCATCAATTTTTATGCGTATGAATCAAATCGGTACTTCTAGTTCAAGTTAAGCACTATATACATTCCAAACTCATACATAATGCATTAAAATAATTTACACATTTCTGACAGTTCACATACAGACAAAGTAGGTTAGGATTCTGTCAATTGAGCGTGAATAAGCTACAATGACCTAAAAGACGTTTGATTGTAACGTTTATATAAATCATATTGCAAATATCACACAAAAATAATACACGCAAAACTTGACAAGACAATCTGACAATTAATTAATGCAGTAGTCTAGATATGATTTGTATTGCAGACATACGTATTCTCCGCACTTGAATATTCGACAACGCTATTAACTAAGGAAAGATAGATTAACCGACAATCTTTGCTTATGTCATCAAACAATGACGTGCGTCTAAAGATCCATTAGATGAACTGTATGTATGTATCTTTCTGACCTTTAAGTACTTTTCTATTTTCCATATATTTTCCCCGTTTAGGTCAAATGAAATGTTATCTGAGTATACAGTAAAGCGTAGAACAAATCGTTGGCCCCTAGCATTTTTTCACAATATGATCGGCCTTGCCGCACTGAGTGCGTACATAATTTACACGACGCACAATGCTAGGCTTAGGTACATCAACCGACCAACGACGAAGATTTTTGAAAGATCTTGCAGATGAGTTATGCATGTCAGTATTCCAAGAGTTTTGGGCAATCATTTTACACGTACATCTATAGAATTTATTCTAGCACCCCAAATTACACAACTTTTTGATACAACAGTCAGAAATCAATCATTTCGAGATACTTCTGGGCGTATTTTGGTAGTTGGAAAACGTTATGTTTGCCGGGAATTGAATCAAAGACAAAGAAAAACGCGCAAATCATGAAACTCTTGTTCAAAACCAGTTTGCAATGAGCATTCTGTTACTAAGGCAGTTTGCGATACCTGTAACCAACAGGTACAGTTAATCTTATTATTTGTTTTTGTTTTTTATACATCTTTTTTATAGCATATATGTAAAAATGCTACTTTTTGTTCTTCCACCTCTATCGCCATGTAATTTTAAATGGAGGTACCCGGGTACCCACACTGTCATTAGAGGTTGTAAACGTTTCTGATACCATTTTCTCGTTAAAAATTAAATCTAAATAACAAAACGTACATAATAAATTGTAATATAAAACAAGTTTAGAGATGTCACAGAATTTCGAAGCTCAGCAAATTCAAACACAAAAGCTATTAATAGTTAAATCTGGGAAAGGTATCCGGGTACCCATCCAGTCACATAAAGGTTAAAAAAAAATCAAAGTAATGTCATAAATATACAAATTACACTGCAAAGACTGTAATAAATGTTATGTGGGGCAAGCTAAACAATATTTAAAAAAACGCCTCTGTACACTGCATCACGTATGTAACACAACCGCGTAACCTGCTTTGTCAAAGCTTTCTAAAGAATTACGACGTAACTTTGATCTTGTGGTTGATACACCTCAGGCAATTGTTGATGCTTTTGATACAACATTTTATTCTAACGATAGTTAGAACAAGATGTCCAAGAGAGATATCTCTGAGTCATCTTTCACTGATATTGGGTACTTTAGCAGCCATACACCACTCTTCTTTACCACCTATCGTTGAAGAGGATGTAATTAAAATTATGACTCCCTTTCCTGATAATGCCGTAGCTGGAGATGATTTAATATCGTCTTTTATCTTACGTAAGCTTGGAACAGTTTTCGCCAAACCTTTGACCACAATAATTAATTTATCAATAAAGACATATGCCTTCCCTCATTTATGGCAACGAATTAAAACTTGTCCACTTCAATAAAGGTGCAAAATCTGAAATTAACAACTACAGACCTACATATATCCATCCTGTCCAATTTTGCCAAATTGTATGAAAATATGATTTTTTTGTACTTATAAGAAAATACTAGGTCATTCATATCTCATTCATATCGGCCCATCAACATGGTTTTCTACGCGGACGTTTAACGGTCACCAACCCTGTAACGATTTGTCAACATATCTGTCAAGATATGGATCAACGAGGACAAGTTGACGTTGTGTATACTGATTTTAGTAGCGCCTTTGATACTATTGATTACGCCATTTTACTTCTGAAGCTTTCTGATTTTGGTTTAAGTACCTCCTTTGTGCAATTAATCGACTCCTATTTAATTAGTACATGCAATTACTCCATTATAATGGCTATAAATCGTTTAGCTTCTTTCCATCTTCAGGTGTGCCCCAGGATCCAAGCTTGGGCCCTTTATTCTTTATTTTATACCTATGTAAACAATCTTCTAGAAAATTTATCCTCGCCTGTATTGACGTATGCGGATGATCTCAAAATGTATAGGTCCATAGCAAGTTGGAATGACGTTCTAGTCAAAAAAACGCAAAAACGCGCGGCTATTGGATTTATGTACCAACAATAGTTTGTGAAGGTACAAATGCAAACGGAATCAGCTACCATAGGTTGCATGATGAAATAAATTTTGTTTTAGCTTCATATCAATAACAATATAAAAATTAGTATTTACATTTTGGTTTTCCTTTTAAGTAAAGATTAATATGTTCAGTAATTTCAAAAAGTCCAGTTCAAGATGGATAAAGGATGGTAGGATTTTTTTAAATAATACTTCTCAAAAATAAAGAAACACGTGTTGGCATTTCTATATGCCGATGACACTATCACAATAGCAAAAGACAAGTAAACGGGAATTCTCTGTGACCTGATACAAACAAGCCTTGGATAATTGGCAATTGCAAGGGCGATTATTCAAGTGTTTGGTGTCCTGTGGGCGATAGTGAATTAGTGTTCTACTTCGGCACTAAGAGATTCAGTGAATATTTCTTAAAATCACTAATGAGTCGTATCGATCGGTGTGACTCAGCATCAACCCGGCAAAAACTACAACACTGGGAAGAGAAAAATTTCGATTAGCGACATCCACCTGGATGCAGCAAAATGGAATGCAATACAGAAATCAACGCCCTAGGAATAACACTAGACAAGAAGCTTGTGTGGAACAAGTTTATTGAATTGACCAAGAATACAGCAATAAGAAATTTAATGATATGTCGGAACGCAACCGGAATCGTTTTGTGGAATAGAGATAAGCACCAAAAGAAGACTCAACGACAGAGAGCAGAAGATCGGAGCAACTCTTTGGAACAATCATTCTGGCCTGGGACACTACAGGATATTCCTTGGAAATTTTAATAAGAAAAGAACAAAAACCATAAGATGGAACAAACTATGTGTACTTGTGAGTTTTCTCACAGGGCACTGCCAGCTGAGGGCAAATCACAAGGATAGGTTTAAAACACAATAGTGACTGCAGGTTTCGCAGGTCGGAGAATGAAAATCCGCAATACCTGATAAACAACTGCAACTGCAAGGCTATTGCAGCAACTCGTGCCAATTATTTCAGTAACATTGCCATTGACGACCTTTCTATGGTGGTTTCATCACAGTTACTATAATTTATAAAAGCCTTTAGACTGCATGAGGAGCTATACCTGAGGACAAATTCCAGCAACTTATAGCTCATATAAAGGAGCACAATAGATCATTAGATTGCACTGCTACATCACCCTTAACTTAAATTCTAAATTCTACCATTTCTCTAAAAATTGAATTAGCGGGACTAACTGAAGTACATTTTTTATATTAAATAAATACATCTGTTAGCATATCGTAGAAAAAATATGTATTACAAAATCTTAAAATTTGCAGAAAGTGTTGCGAAGAGCTAGTAAATCTTATAGGTGGCCGATTTAGGTTCAATTTAAATAAAACGTGTCCAATATTTATCCAGATATACTACAGTTGAAAAGCAATTGAAAAAGACTTACAGAAAATGCTAAGCAAAGGCAAATAATTCAGCTCAAAATTATGAAAATTATAAATTCCACCAGTTAACCCTCACCTGGTATGGTAATGTCGTCAACCGTTCAAGGTATGCTGGGTCAAAGCTGACCCCTGACAATAAAAATTACAAGATTCAATAACTAAGCAGGATATTTTTTCTTTATATGTTCATTTTGTTAATTAGACTTGTCACATTAAATACCAATAAAAACAGAAGAAAAAAATTATCATCACTCTATATAAGTATTAAAAAAATAGTATTCATTTTTGAGTATGATCTTTAATAAAAATTGAGAGCGCTGACTTGTTCCTAAACTATAACTCTGCACAATGTAAAGAAATTAACATTTTTTTTTAATTTTAGTCAATAAGTCTGGCATATATTTATTCTTTAAATGTTCCATGAGTTAATCTGCTGAACACTGCAGACATGTTATGACGGTAACACTGTGGGCCTTACAAATGCCTTTGAAACACACTGAGCACCTCTTCGGATGTTTTTTGTCATTTTGACACATGTGACATCAGCGTTTTTTCTTATCGTTGGTATTATCTTGTCTCTCTTCTAGTACAGGTGCTTCAATATAACGTTTTATAATAGTTCTAAGATCATTTGGAATGTTTCTTAGTTCGACTCTGTTTTGTAAGTGATCCCTGATGAGGTCTCTTCCAACAGAGATAAGGAATTGCCGTCTGTCCACTGTTGTATCATTAGTACTAACACTGTTATATATAACATGTGAATTTACGCCCATAATATTTATCATTGCATAAAATATTATCAATGGCCAACGTCTACTTCTACGACCTACATCATAACAAGCGCACTTCTGATCTAGGCTGTCAACTCCTCCTTTCCTGCTATTATAAAAATTAATAACTTCGGGAAGTTTCTTTTCATTATCCTCTACTGTATCTGTATGGTGTAGCGAAGATATCATTATTACAGCTTTGCGTTTTTTTGCACATATGATAAAATTGTTATATCCTTTGTAAATCCAAAGATTGTTGATAACGCAGGACGGTCTTTATTAGGCAAAAATTCAGGAGGAATTTGTGTTTTATTCTTCCGCATTGTGCCTGTATAAGCTTTTTAATTCATTCGTGAGTTCGATTGACGAAAACCAATTATCAGCAGTAATGTTTCGATTACTGTTTACAATTGGTTGCACAAGTTGTAAAACATTTAGTGTAGGAACTGCTAGTTTTCTTGGATTAGCGGTGACATCTTTACCAGCATAGATGCAGGCGTTCAATAAATAGTGTGTTCTAGCATCACATAGACACATTATTTTTATCCCATATTTGCTCGGCTTGTTTGGCACATACATCTTATATCTAAATCTTCCCCTAAATCCCACAAGCATTTCATCAACAGTCATCAATTACCCACAAGTATAATTTCACTGAGAGTTGACAATAAAAAGGTTGAACAATTCGGATATTGCGGCCAGTTTGTCGCCATTTTCGATTCGCTTGTACTGCTATTATCAAAACGTAACGCACTGCATAAAAAACAAAAACGTTTCAATGTCATAGTAGCACGAAATATATCGCGACCCGTTAAATCTGTAGCCCATAACGAATTTACGTCTTCATGATTTCATTTGAAAGCACCGGATAGCAACAGAAGTCCTATAAATGCTTTCAATTCAGCTTTTCCAACGTGGTTTGTAAATTCACATTCTAAAGCTTGATCGCCATAAGAAACTATCATATCAGTTATTCTTTCATTGGTATGTTTTATTATAATATCCAGCATGTAATCGTCAAATAGCAAACTCCATGCCTCCATTGCATTGGGTTTGTCGGTTTATTCCTGTATGCATCATATATCCCGGTGGGAATGCGAGTTCTGATTTTGTTTTCAGCCCGTGTTTTTCCGCAAGCAGGAGGTGTTTTTGCCCATTTATATTTATTTTTTTAAAAGAAATATCGTTTTACGTCTAATTCTTCCTTCTTATTATCATCCTCAGTTCCTCGCGTTTCTCCAACAATTTCGTTTCCATTTTGTTCCTCTTCGGATTCCTCTAATTCAGAGTTACTGTTGTGGCTGTTTTTCTCACTCTCACTAATATAAGCATTTTTACCTTCACCTTCTAGTTCGGCTTCTGTAAGAGGCCTGTTACGGTCCATTATGCACCATAAGAAATAGTTACACTTAAGGTATACTAGGTCAAATCTGACCCGGAAGCTTGCCTAGCTGAGAAACAACGACGTGTGTGCGCAGTGGTCAGATATCAAGTGACAGAAACCTGCGAATTAGGAGAATTCATAGACGCACAGTGACGTGCGCCAATTACAAACTTTGTTTAAATAAGAAACAAAATTCGGTTGGGTCAATTTTGACCCACCCTGCATTTTTACTTGGGCATCAGATATATATTTATTGCTTCCATTAATAGAAACGTTCTCACTATTTAAGATTCAGTGTTTCATTTTATATGATATTGATTAAGTAGTCAATAATTGTACAACTCAGTTTTATATTGAATACGTTTAAGCAGCCTGGAGAAAAAATAAAAGTGAAAACAACCATATATGTATGTATAAGCAATGATCACAAACTTTATATTAAGATCTAGAACGACTAATTGCTAATACTAACTGGTAGATACATATGTATGTATATATGTATATACGTAATATGTAGGTCAAAAGTTTAACCTGATAAGATTCACGCGCAAACTTATATCCAAAACTATTTGAAACACTACCTAATCGCATTTGCTAGTTCGAACTTACATATGAACATATATTGTTTACAATTCAAATTAGAACAAACTAAACTTAATATAAAACGGTAAATACCCAAATGTAATTAAAAATAAATCACGGAATAAATATACATACATTGGTAAATGGTTACTCTGTTGAATTATTCTTAAAGTTGTGTTAATCATAGTTAACATCTAACACGACGCAATGTACAAATATAAGAAAAATACCTTTCCATTGGTCACAATTAAATTTGAAACCTTATCACTTGGGTACTTGTTGATTACAGCTGTGGCAACAGTTAGTGTTTCAGATTTTACGGTGCATTGTTTTTATGCTACGCTTGTTACGAAACCTACAAAAGCATTATTTATTTTTCAAACTATAACATTTTAGACTCTTATTCCTTAGTAACTCACTGTGTTGACATAGTAAGTTAATAAGGACACGTGTCGTAGGAGACATGTTTGTATTTGTATGTATGTATGTACTTTAAATAAAACAATTCAATTCGCTAAAAAGCTATCGGTTAAGTATAATATTTGTAATAATAAATACAATTTCAATCTTTATCAATGTTATTAATATTATATGCTACTTATTTGCTTTCAGGAATTTGACACCTTATCGTTTTAGCAAAGTATAACGATAATGCGAAGTTGTTCCATAATTCTCTTATTATACAAAATAAAGCAAATGTTTAAATACAAAAATTGTGTAAATCTAAGAAACCTGTAATCTAAATTTTTCTCAGTGCACACAGAGTGTTTTATATCCCGGAAGCCACCAGTAATTTTAAATTTGTAAAACGAATGCTAGGTATATTACATTTTTAAATAGCCTGAGCATTTTTGAAGCAACTCTAGATATGTAGGATAATGCACAGGAATTTTCAAGATACCGACCACCTGTGGTCGGTTAAAATTTTGACCTTTCGCTATCGTCTGAAAAATACCAAGAAAATGTATCATTGTTAAACTTACTAAGCAATATCTCTAAAATCATTAACCTTGCCTAGATACATGTTTTGTACAAAATAGATATATGTATATATAAATACCTATATACATTAATAGATAATCAATGGTTTGAAGTAACCTATAAACATAGTGTTCCATTTTGAAAAAAATGTGTGTACTTCACTCATTGCAGAAAAACGCACCTTGTGTATCGTTTTCAACTCTACGACTGCTAATTATCATAATAGAAGAGGCTTTTAGCATGCGTAAAGTTTAACGACGATACATTTTTCCGATATCAAAATAGTAGCCTTTTTCTGAAGATAGTAAAATGTAAACATTCTCAAACAGACGTAAATATCTTCCAGGCCACTGAAAATAACTTTAGATTTTTCTATATAATGCCTTAAAATTACTAAATCAATTTAGACATGTAATAATAGAAATTATTAATAATATAAATATTAAATACAAAATTTTGTGGGTCTATGTGGATGGTGTAATGAGAAAATGATTTTTCTTTAGTCGAGTCCGACCCTGATACATCTAATATACATACACGACTGTATCAGAATCAACTATCGGTATACATTGGCTGCTGCGATATACATTTTGTTTAGTATCCAATTGGCATTTGGTGTGGCTGCATCTGTTGCTATGACAGCGTATACGAATGTCAAATATACCTACATGAGTTTCATTTATGGAGAAACAGAACAAAATAGTCTTGCAGCAAAAAATTTGTACGCAGAACGTTTCCCAAGTCGATATCATCCCTCGACTGCGATGATTGTGGGAGCTATACAGAACTTTCATTTAGAGCCAAAACTCACGTGATCTCTGACGTAAAATGACGTACTTAAATAATATGTTGGTAAAACAAATAAACACGTCTGTGTTTGCCTTATTGCTTTCATCTTTATTTTATTCCTGAATTCTACGAAAAGAAATCAATAATATCACCATAGAAGATCTGCAAAATGTATTTGAAAATTTTAAACGTAAATATTTGTTTAGATAACAACACTTTCAACATTTATTAGAACTGTTTTTCCGTGACTTAATTGCGCTTATTTACAATATAAACCTAACCTGTAAAATTTAACTTTTCAATATGTAAATAAAAATTTCTGCAGGAATTTTATTTTTAATTATTACCGTACTGTTAAATGGGTTGCATATCTAAAAGAAGTCACGTGGGTTTTGTTATTAAATGTCATCGTATATCGGGTTCAGAATACAGGTGCAATAATTCCACGTTATGAAGGTCGCGACCTTAAAAAACATAGAGTGCTCCAAGCAAGCAAGTTCTAAACATCGTGAAAGCACAACAAACCTAGCAAGTAAATGTATCTCAAACTACCATGCCTTAAATTTTGAAAACGAATTTACTTCATCCGTACCAAATCAAAGGTGTGCAAAGGTTAAGGCCGCTTTACAGTTTGCAATTTTTCTTGCATGCAATAAAAATTGGGCGCAATAGAAATTGCACGCAATAAAAATTGCACGGTTTTAACACCGCTTTACAGTTAGCAATTCTATGCGCAATACGGTGCAATTATTTTGACAAAAATAAAATCACCATAAAGAACGCCAGAATTGCGTCTTGCGTGCAATGCGAGAAGAATTGCACTCAGCTGATCTAAATTGATTGAATGCGCATACGTACAATTTCTATTGTATGCATTTTTTTTGCACGCAAGAAAAATGTCGAACTGTAAAGCAGACTTTAACGGAGCTGGAATTTCCCCACAGGGTTGCCTTTTGCGAATGGTGCGTAGTGAAATTCAACAGCCACATTTCGCTTTAGTGACGAAGCGAAGCTGCGATTTTGAAAGATGCTATTTTGAATTACCACAACATGCACCATTAGGCATACGAAACTCCCCACTATATAGGTACAGTACGGGTCCTCGCGAGTTAGGATATCCGTAGATGTTGGGGCAACGACCAATTACTTGGGCCGCATGTACACAACATATGCAGACTTGTATTTAAAGTTTCTCCGAGATACATGACCTGAATATTTGAATAACATACCATTGGCGATAAGACAGCAATAATTACGATTTATGTATACACTACTACTAATAAAAAGAGCTAATCAACAAGGGAAGGAACTACACTTGGTTTTCGTTGATCTGAAGTCCGCTTTCGACACAGTCCAACGAGAAGAACTATGGAACTGCCTAGAAGAACTGGAAGTAACGAGGAAGCTGAGGCAAGTGATTGAAAGTGTGTATCAGAGAGTTATAGGGCAGGTTAGAATACACAGTAAAGTCTCCAAAGAATTTGAATTGAAAAAAGGAATAAAACAGGGGGATAGTCCAAGCCCTCTGCTTTTTAATATATATATGGATAGTATAGTAAAACTGTAAAACGAACATGCCAAAAGTAATAGTTGAATATAAGAACATAGCCCGTTCAACTGCAGAGTTTACTATAAGCGCATGATATCGTGCTAATGGGTGATAACTGGGAAAGAACACAGAGAACAATAAATCAATGGAACAAAATTATCATGCAGAAGTGAATGCAAATTAATACAAGCAAGACATAATGTGTGGAGAAGATACATTAGAACGAGTGTCAACGATACTTATCATATCTGGGATCGAAAATTAGCGACGATGGCAAAGTAGACGTAGAAATTCTGACTCGGTCAAAAAAGGCAACGCAAATATTTTACTAGTTAAATAACACAATTCTGGGCAAAAAGGAAGTCAATGCAGCCACGAAAAGCAGAATTTATAATACGGTAGTAGTCCCAACAATAATATACGGAAGTGAAACCTGGCCAATGACGAGGAAATTGGAAAGTAGAATAACAGCAGCAGAAATCAAATACATAAGAAAAATAACCAGCAAAACAAAAAGGGATAAAGTTAGAAATGAAGATCTAAGAGAAATGACTAATCAAGTGCCAATTACGGAATTAATTGAACAGAAGCAGTCAAAATGGTACGGGCATGTGCAGAGAATGTCGGCGGATGCACTAACAAAGAGAGTAGCAGGATCAAAAGTAGGCAGCAAAAGAAGAGTTGGTAGACCTGGCAAAACCATGGACCAGAGAGTTGAAGAACTAGCGCTAAAGAGAGGAAAATTAGTCAATGAGCTTAAAACCATGACACAGGATAGAAGGATGTGGAGGACATGAGTGGAGACTCCACATCAGCCGACGCCGTAAGGCATAAGGCAATCGACAAAGAAGTAGAAGAAGTATACACTTCGGAGCACTGGCGCATAGTAGTAGACCTGTTCAAGCATTTTTAATCACAATTTTCCCACGTTAGGTGGAACGTGGAAATCACATTCCTTGGACAGCTCGTAGTCCACATCTAAATCCATTAGACCTTTTTTTGCGGGGATACATGAAAAATTTAGTGTATGATTGCCGTCCTGATATTGAAAATGCCAAAGCTCTGCGAGATCCCATTTTTGTTGCAGTCTAACGCATTTGCGACAACATGCCGAACTTTACGTGAGTACGTAATAAATTTCATCGCAGCATTAATAGCTGTATTACTGCTCATGGTGGACACTTGGAACATCTTTTCTAAATGTTTTGTCCGGTTTCTCCTAGTTCGGTTCTTCTCAGGACCACCACAAATTTCATAAAAAGATTTCTAAGAAATAGCTAAAATCTAGTATTCATAAAAATACTTCACCGTAGAAAGATCAGCCGTACGACTAATAAGCTGACTTGATAAAATTAACATCGCTGTAAGTCACTCAACTGTCGACCTAGTTCTGAATTCTAATATTTATGTTTAAGTCTCTTTGTTTGGATAGACGGCAACTCAGGTGGTTTGATCACGTGGCCAGAATGGGGAGTCAGAGGCAAGTCAAAAGAATATGGCAAATGTGATCAAAGGAGAAAAGGTGTAGGAGCAGACCAATTGCTGGGAATCTGAAGGACCAAGGACTATACTGGAATGAAGCTATGGAACTCGCTAAAGAAAAGCAGCAATGGTCAAAATTTGTGTATAAATAGGCATTAAGCACCGTAACACGTTCGGGTATTTTAAGATTTTTGATTATCTACATATATAAGTCTCTTTGTGTTGGTCTCGTGCAAGTACCAGCCAGCTGCATTTTAAGACACTATTCACACCATCTATACGTGACCTTGAAAAATCGGCAATATTTGTATAAATGCAGGATAGACAAACAAATTGACCGACTTTAAATGGATTTTGAACCCTAAAATTTGAAAATAACTTTTTTCATTTTCAGTTACACATTTCTACGTGGTTTTGAACTTCGCGTAGTTCAATACCATTCAATACATTAAAGGTAATCGTATATACCGTGTGACCGCCTGCGAGCGGTTGATACCTAAACTGTGTACACTATCTTCTAATATAGGTTTCATAAATTTACACGCTTTCTACACATAAATATTTGCTTTACTTTGCATGGAAAGAAAGAGGAAGAAGAACAAATAATGTAAAGCATGGAATACGTATGTAAAATGGTTTTCAGTACAGATCAGAAAGCAAACATTATTATGTTACTTCCGTAAACGTGCGAAAGTAAATGCAAGTGGCAATATTCAATTCCAGAATGGATCATTGTTTTTCAAGGAGAATATCCTGAATGAGTGACTATAAAGCCTTTTACAATACTTGGAGAAATTCTTTACAGTTACTCGAGAGGCTGATAGTGTCTGTCAACTTATTCCAAAGAGAAACTCACACTTCCATATCATGCATACAAGCTGCAATGTTTCCATGAGCTTTTTCTAGTAGATTATTCAAGACAGTGGAATGTTATCAATGGGGTGCAAAACCACTTAAAAAATGAAGATATTCTTAACACACTTTTCTCCTCAGTTGCGACGTGATTTTATCTTTTGTTGAAGAACGATTACTTACTACTACACGATAATCCATAAACCTTGTGTGCTTTTTCGAACACTTTTGGAACAACTGGCGTTAATGTCAGAGTACGATCATTTTCAGCTTATTTTGGCCATTCTGCTTATATAACAGTATTGCAATGGAATGTTTAACAGTATCGGGAAATATTTCTTGTTCAAAGAATTCGGAAAATAAAGACCAAAAAAAA
>SMLS01010225.1:0-12065 GCA_004785975.1 Popillia japonica | reverse complement strand
GGCAAATTGGTCGTCAAGATATTTAATCCACCTTCCACCATAATTTGTAACCATAACCGTTGCTTTCCAAAAAAATCTCTTATATATACGCAACAGCGACATTGAAACTGTTACATCCAGGAGAAATAATTTGTTAAACTTGCTTTTTTGGAATCAAAATTACTGTATTTAAAGGATGCTATGATAATAATGTAACTTTCTATCACTGATACTTTGTGGCGAAAAAAGAATTCTCTTACTTTTCTGCGAAGAGATTCATGTTCATGACAGCTGACTGAATATAGAAAAGTTTAGTTGTTGCGTGTCTGTCTGCAAGTGTTAGGCGTAATAAAATACCTAGAAGTCGAAGACGTCAAAATTATCACCGTGTTAGTGACTTTGACAGATGTTGGCTTGTCATCGCGAAATTGGCCGTGGTTTTAATTGTACTGCAATGACGCTAATGCCTGTGTGTCGTGTGTGGCCAGAAGAAGGTAGAGGAATACGAAGAAGATCAACTGGTCAATGGAGACGTACCACAGAGCGTCAAGATATGCACTTACGACAACTAGCTCTACGAGACTGTTTTGCTACAACACATTCAAATCGCTGACCAATTGTTTGGGGGATTTCCTGTGGAAGAGACTTGTCCATTTGGCACCAGCCTCCACAATCTCCGCAATAAGTTGCTTGGAACAAGGTGCATGCAACATAGACACAGAACAACATCCACGATCGCATTTTGTCGATGCCTAGACATGTACAGGATTGTACTCAGCTACGGGGTCGCCAAACACATTTTTTTTTCGTGTTACATGTTAAAAATAAAATAAAATTTCTTGTAAATGTTATATTTTCATTTCTGATGTCAAACTATCACATTGCCAAAAAATCTAGTTAAACAAATGATTCCTTCTAGGTGTAACACGTCTAATGTCACTGGGTATATATTCGATTCTGGCAAAACTTTCTAGGCTAATGTAATATCAATGCTCTCTCTATTACAGTAAATCAATTAAAATGCAAATAAACGCAGTAATATAAATAATAATAAAGTTATATATCTAAACATTCCGCCTATAACAAAAATATACTTTCACTCTATAAATATTAAAAGTTTTCTCGTCAATTTACATTAAATTTGGATAGATTATATTTCTTTCGCTTCAAAATTTATTTACACGTATTTCTTAAAAAGGAAATCCGTAAGGAATATCGAATGGAAAACGAAAATCCACTTGTATCGTAAACGACAAACTTATTTAAATGATTGACAGGTAAAAGCTTTTACCTTTCCCGTAAATGTTTGTATATTACACATATATATTTAAAGTGGGTCACTACCACATAGAGGATTTTAATTAATCAATCATGGTTGCATACCTTAGCCGAATCAGCAAATTCAATATGTACTTACTTAAGTTACAGCATCATAAAATAAATCCTTCAATAACTAACATACACTTCACTAATATATATGCACCAAAAATGCATAAGAAAATTAGCTACTAAGTTGATGAACATTATTTAATACGAAAAACACTACTGTACTAATACCATTGTCAATAAAAAAAATGAAGCCACTGATATTTTGCGATAATTATCTAATGCAAGATACATACTTACAGTGCAGATAAATGTAGTAATTATTTGCTGTAGTCAATGTGCGGTTGATGATCTGATATTATCAATGAAGTACACGGTTTTTGATTTACAGCTTAAATTTCTATTAGATATTATCGCTCAATTATTTGAGAACAAGGTAAGATATGGTGAATTAACTGAGAAATTTATATGTTGAAGTATTAAGAAATTATTAATGCACTGAACCATAAAAATGCCAGTATATCTAGATCAACAAATTAACTCAATTATTGATGACAAATAAAATAATATTGTCGCCAAGAAAATTGTTTGTTTACGCAATGTACCTACATCCAGCACTAAAGAGCATTCGTTGATCAATTTTTTTTAAACTAACGTCATTTAGGTACTACAAGTGCAACATATAGTACTAGCTGGTTACGTAATATTTCTTTTATGTACATACATTGAATTTACAGATATCAATGTACAATTGCTACAGATCGGTGCTATTTGTAAGACGATAATGTCAAATGTCATAAGATACCAAGACCGAGTGAGGCTGATCAGGATTACTGACTGTATTATCGAGGTACAATATCGTACAGAAATCAAGGTGAATACATCCTATACAACTATCATCAATCATCAAAATGCTCCCGTAACGTATTATAACACCGTCACCCTGATAAACACTACCTTACAAAAGGCACGCAATTCATTAGGTGATTTCAATTTGTTAAACATATTTAGACGGCACAAATTGTCATATTGCTTAAAAAGACTATGTTATAGAGGGACTTGCCCTGAGTATCCAGGTACAAGCTTTTATCCTATCGCGTCCTAGTTTCTGAGAAACTACAACGTTGCCTCACGCGATCTTTTTATACCGTTAATGTTCGTCTCCATACAACTAAGCGTTTATAGCGCTCTGGATCGAATATATGCCTACGACTGCGGTGGATGGCGTTCGATTTCTACCAGTGGACTTTTTTTCAATCTTTTGTGCACAATATTAACAATTATATTTCACGCAAATTATTCATAATTTTTAATGGAGAAAAGAATACTTTCTTAATGTTAACGAAATGTGCTTCGCTATGTTATATGTTATGTGACGGTGCGCCTGCAAAGCTTTGTCGCTCATAAAATGGGCCTGATGCTTGTCGTCGACTTTATCGTCTTCTGGCGTAGCGAACCAATACGGAATGAATTAATTTCATTATACTATTAGATGGTGAAATTTAAAATACACGTCATAAAACAGATTTGTTTCGAATTTAGTTATTAATGTAATTACCACGACGAAAAATATCATTTGCATGAAATATAATTGTTAATATAGTGCACAATAAGAAAAAAAGTGCACGGGTAGAAATCGAACGCCAGCCACCGAGGTGGTAGGGGTGTAAGCAGTTAACGGCACTATGAACGCTTGGTTGTACAGAGTCGAACATTAACAGCATAAAAGGATCGCGTTAAACAAAGTTGATTGTATTCAGGGAAGGCTCGTCTATAATCTATATAATAGTCGAGACCCATCAAGATCCGTGCGGACAACCCTGGTGTTCCCCTTGTAAGTCACGTTTCGAAAGCTAAATGTCCATGGCCCGTATGTTTGATATGCAACTCTCGACTTGTAACTTTCAAGAAATTCGTTTTTTATAACTTTTTCCATTAAATTGACTTTGGTGTAGATGTTCCAAATACAAAGTCTGAAAGTCTACAATGTGATTGGTGGATGCATTGCTTAGCCAAACATACATACAGTGCATCGTTGCAAGATAACCTTTTCTATACTATAGCGAATGGTGATACATACTTTAGAACATAAGTCATATTTGTTATGAATTAGTTAAGCATTTTTAGCTACATACTTATAATTTGTTTAAACACTTTTAGATTCATGAAACAAGATTGTCTCATTCGCCCACTAACGGAGATGTAGCTTCAATAGAAATCAGACTTACTATATAGCGAAATTCGTCCTTTACCAATGCTGCCAAAGTATCGTAAAATTGCAACTGCGCTAGCCTCGGGAGAATTTGTGAGAATTGCTTCAGATCTATTTCGAAATGATTAAAATTTGAGAGAGTACGGTTGATTCCAAAATATTCCAAAATTCTAGACCAATTAGTGAAACGTCTTCCAAGTTTGGCTGCACTAAACACAACCAAATGCAAAAACTAGTTGATGAAAAGGTTCAGCAAATGTTATCTTAAGCTCCATAGATATATGGATATATACACATATACTGTGCCGATGGAAGGGATTTCATATATTACGTTCAAAACTGACAAAGAAAGTCCTTGCAGAAGAAGGGGTAAAACAAATGAAAGCAATGCAGTAAATAATCTAGAATTCACTTTACCACCGTTTACGAATTTCCTCGAAAAATTTATATGATCAGTGGTGACACCCTGATTTGTTGAAAACAAATATTTGCCCAGGTTAAGTTCATTTTATGAATTATACTTCACATATAAAGAACAATATATTCCCTCCGATTTCATAGGTATGTTTTTGATACATGCTAGTCTAATAATATGCAATAATCAGATAAGGTTTGTAGAAATTTAAATTCGCTAGCAAATGGTGGAAACGAAACTAACTTCATCTACGCCGGCCATCTTGAATGTTCTATTAGAAGAAATTTTGGTATTAGTTCAAGTTACAATTAACAAGCAATGCAAAAAATATATTGGGCTTGTTCAAGAGACCTTCAAGACTAGACGAGCATGAAAAATAATGAATTATGTAAGGCATACGAAGATGACTAATTCACTCTACCAATTGCTCTCAATGTTTTGACAGTTTCAGAAGAGAAATGTAAATGATCTACTTCTGATGTTGTTACGTGGCACATAAATAATCATAACTTAATACAATTCTCTTAACCCATAAGACAAATTATATCTATGTATGAATGTTCACTTGAGAAAATCCCAAATTTAATAATTCCCAAGGGTTAGCAGTGCAAAGTAAATTTATCTGGAAAAAAGTTGACAAATTATTGCGACTCTGTACAAGATCAGAAAACCTTAGCATGCCCTAATCATTCTTTAAGAAGTTAGAATTTTGATCACTTGATACCATCTACCAAATATTTGTGTGCATTTGTGTTCAGGTGTTAGGCTTTTCCATTCTATTGCATTTAATATGAATCAAATCTACTTTAAATTTAGTTGAAATCAATCTCCTTGTTTGCTAACAATATTTTCATTACAATCCATACAATTTATTTAATAAATTCCTCATTTAACTGAACAGTCTACTTTGTCTTTAGAGCCGCCAATGAGAATATGTAACCATATGTCTGAACTGTAATTCCTTCTGAAATCTAGCTCTTTAAATTAAAAAAAATTGCTGAAATGTTTAGTTTAAAGGTACGTTAAGCTTCAATCAGAAAAACAATATTATCCATCAAATTTATTTAGTAACATGACATTTCATGTACATATTCCACATTTATGTAGACATTTGAAAAGGAAATTGTTATTTTGACCGGTTTATCTCTATATTAACATCTTATCGGCTGTATAGATCTACAAAACAACCAATCAATATATTTGTTACTGTCTGGGAAAATTTTTGTTAATTTAAGTAACGAAATATCTATTTATATATCTACTAATCAACATACTCTTCTTCACAAACCTGTGTCTTATCCGTGACTATGCTATGATGGACCACACAAAAATGTTATGTCTAAATAAACTGGCAGGATTTCATTAACATCGTACCGGTATGATATGTGGAATACCGCAGTACCTTGACGGTGTAATTTTATTTGTTGATTACGTGTATATAACAAAGTAATTGCAAGCGATGTCAATGACTTTGTACATATAACAAGATTTCATAAATCAGTATTAACTGACTAGTCAACTAAATTTAGCAGGTTTCATAATACCCTAATTTTACAAATTAGATATTGTTTTTTACCTTTTCACTTACACATCTACATATCTCGTAAAACTACACTGTCTAGCACAAGTCATATTAGCCAATAATTAACACAAAAGTTCTTTCTAAACAAGTACACGTCACAAAATCAGGAATAAAATAGTTAAACGATATTAAAAATATTATGCGAAAAAATATCACGATTGAGAAGATGTTAAGATTTGTTTTGACGTTTAATCTAAAGCTCACATTTAGAGATAAGGATGTCTAGAACCAAATAATTGTAGTAGGGAGTAATATTTCACAATTCACGGATCTTAAAATTTGCAAGATAATATTGATACGTGGACAAACATATTTATCCGTTACATTTCCTTTTAACGATGCTGTATTTATGATGATCCGCAGCTTTCAGAATTGTTTGGGTGCCCCTACCCAATTATTTATTATTATTATACATACAGATATGAACTTATTTGAAGTATGTCAGCCTAGAAATGTGGCTAAAGTGAAATTTTTGTTCTGCTTCATTTATCACACACCTTGCGATGTAAATTCTTGTGTTTATTTGACTTTTTGTTACATTTTATATGTAGGTATATTGTTATACAGATTATAAACTACGCTTAAAGTCACTGTATCGTATGTCGGAATGTTTCGGAAAAAGAGTAGCGGGGGGACGTAGGTACGCGCTAGCGTTAGAATAGCATAGGTCAGTTGCGTTCTGTTGACGAAATAGAGTAGTTGATGTTTTCGTGAATATAACACGCTGGTACTTTCTATATTCGCTTTGACATATTTGCGATTATTTCTTTTTTTATTTTACTATTTGTTTTCTAAATAATTATGGATATATTCTCCCTTGAACACAAGAAATTTGTGATAAGACAGCCCTCCCTATCACCTAGGTCACTCGTTAAGAGATATTGTACATCTTTTTAACAATGAATTCCAAATTGCTATTTGTTTTGACACTGTTCGTCGCATAATTAATAACTTCGAAAATGATGGCAGAGCATTCTTAGCATACTTGCTGGTACCTCCTGGGAAACTGCTCAAAATCACCGTTCTGGATATAACTTACTCCGTTCCAAAATAGTGTGCTCCAATATGATATAAAAGTATCGATACCAACGAAATGTCCAACTCAGGGAACCAATGAGAGACATAACATGCACGTTGAGAACCACATCTACAGTATAGCTTCCGATACTTGCCAATATAGCGCCTCCTCAATTCTGTGGAACGAAGGGCGCTCAAAGAGAATGGGTGAAAGCTAACAATCAAGAGAATGTTTTGCCCATTCACTGTACCCTCTGTGCTCTTCCGCCAGATCGTATTAAATGTTTAATATTGTTAGATCGTTTTCCGACCTGGAGAGATAGTGAACTGGGAGAAAACTTTAAATTGGCTTGACTTTGTCAACGGCAGAGTTAAAAACTGACATAATTACGCAAATGGCGCAAAAACCAGCGGGGATGATCCCACTCCGTCACATGTGGAGCCGGGTGAACAGATTTAGGGTGGGACATGGTAGATGTCGAGACATGATGTTTAGATGGGGCATAGAAGCCTCGCCAGAGTGTGACTGCGGTGCACCTAACCAGACTATGAGCCACGCATATTAAACGATTGCTCAGCTCCCCCTTTTTTTAATACCATAGATGGGCAGATAAGCTTCTCTAAAAGTTGAAAACCAATGGTGTACTGCTTTTGATTTTCTCCTTACTTCAATTCACTTTTATTTTTGGAAATAAAATCTAAATTCATTGTCGGTTTTAGCTTTGCACCCAAGTTTCAATGGAACAAGAAATATTTATATTAAAAAGTATTTTTTTATTAAATAATGGTATTACTTAATAATCAACAACATTTGCGATAGTAATCTTACATACATAATTACTTGGATACGTCGTAAATTTGTGTACTTTTTTTGGTTAATACTTCAAATTATCGTTAACTACCAGTCAGGCACTTTATTTTGTTCTTCTTGCAAAGACTGCTGCTATTCTATTCTATTGAACACAATTTCCAGTTATTGTGGTTACATCAAAAGTGTGTAGGTACAGTAGCTGAGTAACGTAAGAACTATTTCCAAATCCAAGGTTTAGACGTCGATTTCATTTAGAAATTTTGATTTCAGAATTATTTGTTTAAATGCATAACGATACATTCACATGAATTAAACGTTAAAAGATTGTTTATATGAGATATGGATAAATAAATTAGATAGAAAAGAAAGTTCACGATGCCTACAAATATTGTTGATTTGCAGAGGCTTCATTGATGGCTGATGGTGGAGGACATGGATACCCTTTTAGTGTAATATTAAAACTAATTAAACTCTACTTAGGATTAGATTAGCGACTATAGAAGGACGGGTTAACTAAAAACAGTACAACCGCAGATTAACACAAACGACATAATAATGCGCTAGTTATTAAGGAATTTTCTAGTTTGCATTGGCTTGGAAAATAGGTCATATCAATCATAAACATCAAATAGTTCCAGTACATTTTACTGATTTTCTTTTATTTTGACATCGTGCTGTCGTATTTATAGTAGTACTGAATCAACTAAGCATAACATGAACAATTTATTAACGATCTGGCTAGTTTATTTTAAAACTTGCATTTCATCTACATTACTAATTTATTCCGCTGATAAAAAAAAACTCGATAGTTGTTTGATTGTATATGTATGTAAAGGAATTGGGATTAATTCAAGTAAATCGTTAGTCCGTTCTTGGTATTAAGAAAATGTCAAAATAGTATGGTAGGTACACTAGCGACACTTTCTAATTGTACGATCTAAAGCATAAAGTGGAGCCTACATTGCCTATGGTATATGTAGCGTGTATAATCTCTTTATAATCGGTTACATTCCAACTTGCAACATGATAACTCCCCCATACATACTTCCAATGTTGTCCAACAATGGATTACCGACAATAATGTGGACGAATTAAATTGGCCGGCGTGAAACCCCGACCTTAACCTGATTAAAAATCTATGGGGTTATATAAAAAAAAGAATGAGCGAAAATATAGAACTAAGAGACAGAAACTACTGGCAACAAATTGTGCATGAATGGGAAGAAGTGAGTGGACAATATTGCCACACGCTAATAGAGTCTACATATACCGTCAAGATTAGAAGAATTAGTTCAAAATAATGCGGACACACGCATTATTAATAAGCATCATTGACTATCTTGATAAAAATTGAAAAATAATAGTCCTTATTTCAATATCGTTTAATATCCTGGCTTTTTATACTTTCATTGTTATTTTAATACATATCAAATAAATAAAAGTAATAAATATATTGTTTTTTATTGTATAACTTACATGCCTTTGCTTTAATTCTAGTTCTAGCTAATCTGCAAAAACAAAAGAGACACCTTTTAAAACAATCCAATACTGCTTTATTCGGAATATGTGAAACATCAAATAAATTTCTTTCTGCGAAAATATGGCAAATAATAGATGCATTCAATTTTGCACATTCGTAAATCCAGCATTAGATCGTACAATTAGAAAGTGTCGCCAGTGTACACACAAGATTAAAATACAAGGTTATGAAATCTGATTTTGCAAAATATTCCGTCTTCTTCTGGTCAGGTATCTTTCATATCTGTTCTTTACCCCGCCCGAATTCAGCGGTTTGCACTACTCACACAAGAGCTTGACAATATATGGATGATTTAACTTGAATAATTATCAATTAGGTAGGTACTAATATTCCTGACAGTTTTATGCGTAGATTATCTTTGAGCCATATTCCTTGATATATTGTACTTACATAACTCCTTTTGTGAATGTAGGCATCAAAAATAATGAAGCCAACAATAACCTATGTCTTGGACAATTACATCAGCTTGCCTCAATAGCCACTAGTGTTATTTGTTGATCACGAGCCACATAAAGAAACATTATTATGGGCCATACCACACAAGAATTGGACTGTTTTGTCGGACGAATAAAACCAACAACACCTCTATGTTGTTGTGTTAGAATAATATTATATTAATTCTACGTATTAATTCTACCTACTGCTATTCTTTACAAAACACACATGCAAAAAATTGAGAAATTTTTTGGTTTATTATAGATACAGTGTCTTGGACAATCGGGAGTTCGATGCGTTCGAATAGAGCTGGAGGAGGCATGTAATGCAGTTTGCATTATACCTAAACTACTGTCAAATATGACGGTGCTAGCATTATGGTCTGGAGTATACATAATGTCGAAATGGGCTACACGGAGTCCGCGTTTCTTCTTAATCGACCCATTGTGGGATATTCCTAAGAAGGATATATGGCGTTAATGAGGCTAAATACAATAGGTACAATTAAAAGTGAAATGTGCAGATAAAGTACCTTCACACACTCCTTCGTTGAACCTTTTTTGTTTTATTCCTTTTGTTGTATCTGAAATCCTTTAACAACAGTATGTGACTACAACGTATACTAAACGAAATTGTTGGGATCCTAATATTTACGGAATTTATTATATCGCGCAATTTCGAGTCATTACCAATCGAATATATGTATGTATGTATCTAGAAAAGGTGTACTACATTTTATTGGCTAGTAAAATCTCATAAATTCCAATTAGATCAAAATGTCAACTTGTTACCCCCTGTTATTATTTTTGTTGTTAGTCGACTGCAATTTATTTTATTGTATCAATCATTGATCACAACCAATATGTGTAGTATATATGTAGGTATGTACTATTGCCGCCAAAAGTAGCGAATCAGACTTGAAGCGATATGACTTTTCGTATACCTGCGTAACATCCGACTAATCGCACTGGGCGACTGTAATTAGGGACGGATACCTACCTAGCAGGTAAATATGAGGCAGAAGGATTTGCAAGACATGCAAAACTATTACATATACATATATAATATTATTTACCATATACCTCTTACTCTATATTATAAATAAATGCCTACTAGAATTATTAAATAGATTTCGTAAACACAAGCAGCCATTTCTGTTTCTTGATAGTAAATTATATATGCGTAAAACATGCATGTTTTAAATCATACACTTCTTAGTATAGTAACACAATTTTATTTATAGAAAACAGAGAATTCGGAAGGCGATATTAAGAAACGATTTTAATCATATTTAAAGGAATTTACTACGAATCCCCTTAAATTCCTAAAGTCTTTTAAATTACTGTAAGTACAGTATTTATTGAACCGACTAAATCTTCTTAAGTTCTTGTTGTTCAACGAATTTTATATCGTTAATGTCGGCAAATTTTAAATATATTTTTAATTACGAACATTGTTCAAATCCCACAAAATTCTTAGAAATAATAGACATTTTGCTATCAGACACATTTATTTTGCGTAGTTTGAATTAAAATATTAGGTGAATATATTAATAAAATAATATAAAAGTCGTTCCATAGTTACACGTCCTATTCAACAATTTTATAATTGCAATTATTGTTTGAATCATATTTTGCATGAGAAATTTATCCTAAAATTTCTTTTTCTTCAATTAATTTGGCTACGTTCTACCTTAGTTTAGTACACCATATTTATTTCCAATATATTCATAACTCGCTTCGTTTAAATTTATTTAAATGCTCGCTGCCCTTTAGCCTGCAGGTATACAGCTTGGTACAACTACCCAGTTATTTTTCCTGAATAAACGATTCAGGACCGAAAGCCTATAAGAGACGCGTTTTATTGCAGTTTGATTCGCTACTTTTGGCGGCGATAGTACATACATACATACAAAGTGTAAACTCGTTATTTATACCTATTTAAAACAAGGATATTGACACGCTGATATGCTTAAAAGTAGTGTAATAATCTTTAAAAGGATTGTAAATAGTTGAGTCAAGGCTAATATTTAATTTTTAAATATAACAGTCATTATCCGACCTTTGTTTGTGTGTCACATTAGACGTTCCTTTTTAATAAAGCATTCAACTGTATTTTAACATTCACCGTTATCCAACAAACACTTCTCTCAATTTGGTACTAAAGCAAATTTCATCAACGGCTAGATAAACTTATAGGGATTCATCGTTGATTTAATGGAGTTAGAACAAAATTACTTACTCTCAATCAGTCCAATGCGTTCGGTTCCAAGGGAAACGATCTATTATCGAATGCTAATGATCTAAGGATATAAGAAGTTACGCCGCCGCCAAAGTGAATGGCTTATTTCTTATGAGAAAATAACCATGATAATTTTAAGCTTTCTAATACTTTTACTATCCAATATTCTTAGGTACTATGAGAATACGAAATGTATAAGAAGTATCGAGAGACGAGATGTAAATTTCACACATAATATTAAAACAATGTTTAGAAATTTGTTTGTTAATTTGGAAAGCACTACAAACAAGGGTACATAGTTGATTCATTGTATTTAAATATTTCCGCACAATAAATCAGGTTGAAGAACATGCATATATACGTATGTATGTATGTGTAAATCCAGTGAGAATTAAATCATTTGTATCCATACGCTATTCAGAAGAACACATTACACATTAACACAATTAAATCTGTTAGTGGGATTTACGATGCGTTTAATATTGTAATTGATGCAAATAATCTGGT
>SMLS01008172.1:0-10569 GCA_004785975.1 Popillia japonica | reverse complement strand
ACGCTTACAGAATGTTTGAGACCCAATTGTAACATTTAGTTTTGTTTATTACAAGGGTCAATAAAATCATTTGTAGTTGTGTTCGTGTTGATAACTAATGGGTTACATCTATTCCTACAATAATGCCAGCCTTTCAAAAATATTGCTTTAATACGTCTTCAAAGATAACCCCCGATATATCAGCCAAATGTTTTCTCAATTTAGAAAGGATATAATAATCACTCAATATTAAGTCCAGACGATCAAAATTTTAAAATTCTGCAATCTTCATTAGTTTCACGTACCTATCTTTAGATAGCTACATACATAGAGAGTGTTCATTTGAAAGCTTCTCGCCGTAAATGTCTAGAAATCTAGAAAATTACGAAAAATTTTCTGAACCACAGATATGTATAAGAAGTGAGAGGGGGACAACTTTTGACGCAAAAATAGGCTGGCCTACTTGAACCTCTTACCCTCTTACCGGAGCTACCCCCGTAAAAAACTTCTGAAACATTACATTTTGGCTTTTAGTTTTTCTAAATTTCCAGGTTGAGAGATAAGTATAACGTACGTTAAGTAGCCCCATACAAAAAAGACAATTGGCGTCAAATCGGGCGATTTCGTTGGACATTCTAGGTCCTCTTCGTCCAATCCATTTATTCGGAAGTACATTGTCTAACCACTGCCGTCCAGGAAGAACATAGTGAGGAGGAGTTCCATTGTATTGAAAATGTAATTCATCCTCATCAACTAGGAGGTTGCCATCTCTATCCAGTTGATCTTCGAGAGACAGTAATCGTTGGATGAATAGTATTTTCTAGCATATCCATCAGACATACTTCGCAATTTAGATTTTCGTTAAAAAACAATGTCCCAATTACTTGGTCCTCCAAGATGACCGCCCACACATTAATTTTTTTCAGGGTACTGGATATGTCCTTCTACAAGCAGAGAGGGTTTGCTTTACTCCAATATTTGCAGTTATATTTATTTACAAATCCATGTACCTAAATAAAAAGTACATTCATCACTGAAACAGATATTTCTTACAAACGCATTACTATTAATCATGGTGGTAATCTGTTCACAAAACTCTATCCTTCTGTCAAAATCGTATCCACTTGGTTCTTGACATATTTTCATTTTATAATGATGGAATTTATGAAGTTGTGTAACTATGAACGGCACCCAAAGAAATTCCAGTCGTCGCAAAAATCTGGCGTAATGAAGTATAAGGATTTATACCAAAATGACCCAGCACTTCTACTTGAGCAACTTAATTTAAAACTTTCAGCTGCTTATGTTTTGATATTCACAACAGACCGAGTTTTAGTAAATTTATGAATAAGATTTAGGACATACCTATGAGATGTCCGAATGCCTTTCGTTAAATGTTGCGGCAGTTCGACGAGTGCATTGATTTCTGCTTCATAACTTAATGCAATTTCAACCATTTCTTGCCAACAATAACTATACATTTTAGATTTCCAGAAATTTACAGGAAGTGCGAAATTTTTAAACAAACACGCTGTATATCTTATTATACCTACTATCTAGTTTATGCATTCATGCTAGAAAAGCGTTTACCACAAGAATATATCCGTCTTAAACTTGTTTCACTACACTGTGTAGTAATGTAGAAAGTATTAAAACGAATCAAAACACCACAAGTAAAACAGACGTGGTGCAGCACATTTTTTATAACATTGAATGAAGAAACGGTATGTGGTTGACGTTAACTATTATTTTTAATTCAATTAAATTGCATGATCTGTTCAAAAAAAAATAGATAAAAAATTATGTACAACACAAGTTGTGCACTGTACTCTTTAGTTTAACCAACAGAAAAAATTTCTTTTGTAAACCATGTAGATTAACCCTCTTCTTGTTTATAGATGCGCATGCAACCCCCAGGTTCTGATACCCCCTATGACGGTACCCGTTTAAAAAAGTTCCTTAGCGTTGACAAACACACCTTAGACAAAATGATGAAGAAAAAATTGCAAAACCGACTTGCTTAGTGAACCTCCCCCGAAATTTAGACATTTTACAGTTCTTGTCCCGACGGATGCCCTTCGGTTAATAGAGACTAATCGAGTGATATTATATTAAACGATGATTTTATAGCCATTTACCTCTTGTATGTCATTATTCCTTTAAGATGATTTCCTATTGACGATTTAACTTGTAAATAATAGCAAATGTATAAATAAAGGAAAATTTTAACATTGTTACGTTTGCTGTTCATTATTTGCCCCCTTCCATTTTAGCCACGATAATAGTCAATTCATAAAAAATCAGATACACGCATTAAAGTTTCTAATCAATTGTGTTGCTTTTTGAAGGCGAGAGAAGAGCTCGCTTTGGTTTTAGATTAGATCATACACAAATAACGAGTCCTTCACGCCCCTATACACGGTTGTCCCAGCAATAAAAAGACGGAGTTGTAGCAATCGCAAGCTGGAATGCTAGAAAAAGTAAATCAAAAATATGAAGTCTCTATTCGTACGCAAACTGCAGAAAAAAAATAATAAAGAATTCAATTGGCCTTACGCCGCGCCTGGACAAGGGCGGTATTAAGCGAAGGAGGACTGCATCCAGGCATGTATCATTTCGAATCAGCTGTGCGACGTATGTCTGTACATACGATATATATACAGTTATTCAGTCTTTACCTCAACAATCGGTCCTTTTCAAAACCACCATTTTACTTCTATAAAAAGAACAAAGCCTGTCTCTATATGAGGTTAGTAAAAAGTAACTACTAACAATACTCCATAATAAAGATCAAATCATTAATTGATTTTTCTCCAGTAGCTATTAAAATTAATTCCGAGATAAATTTTTGTTTAATTTTTAACAACGCTAGATAAAAAATAATGAAATAGTTTGATATTTACTGTAAAAATGCCACAATTATTAGAATCAAAGTACAAATTTAAGGGCAATAACTCAAATTGTTTGTAAAAACAAGACGCTTGCAGTTGATCTCTGTCTCTGTCACCGAAAAAGTTAGTCAGCTTTGTAGAAAGCAATCGATCACCTAGATGCGTTATTGATATTAGTTGAGCTACTTTAGTTGGCGAAGCGCCTTATGAATAGTTTACATATGATTATAAATTGTTTGCACTGCATTCTTTAGTGTCTCAACCAATATAATCATACATTCAGTCAATTTTTTAATATAAAAATTTCCTACGAAAATTAATAAATTTATAAATTTTTCATTTCTTCGTTATTGTGGTATATTTATGTGTGATCCTGTTCGGATATTACATATTTACTACTCCGTCTTTTTATTGCTGGGACACCCTGTATATAGTAGTGAAGAGAGTAGTCTATCAGCATTGCACCCACTTACCAGAGCGGGGATCGGATCCTATTCCAGAGAACTAGACTATCTTTGACCGGGCTTTTCTCAATTTTGGAATTTATTGACCTACAAAATGCTTAGGAAATACAGTTTTGAAAAAGAATGAGAAAGTAGAGAATGGAAAAGAGAACTATCCACCTAGGCCTTAAAAGCATATACCATTAAATGGCATACGGATGGTTCCAAAATGAATAAGAGAACAGATGCAGGGGTATTCGGTTCCAGAACCAAACAGTCACAAATAATGGGAACTTGTCTGTGTGTCTTCCCAGTTTAATGTTATTGGAAGATGCGCTCAATTGAATCTTGATAGGTACTATCGGAAGTATAGCTTTGCGATTTTTTTCCAAGAAAGTTATTTTATTAGCATAGCAGGCCGCCACAACCTCGTTTTGTGAGACGGGAACCGTTCTGCGGAATAGGGATGAGCGGCTCAGAGCATCCTTCTGGGATAATCTTTCTATTTTGAGACACTCTAAGGTATTTGAAATCTGAAATTCTGGTGAGAAGTTAGGCTGGCGTCTAAAAACTGGCAAATAACCTGTCGTACAGCCTAAATCTTATCGCCCCATCAATTTGAATTTCCTCCTTCTCGAATCGATGCAGAAACTAAACGATCTGCACATTAGAAGTGGAATTTTTGTAGAAAAACTACCACATAATCATATACATGGATACATACCCAGCAACCCAACATATGTATGTTATATCTCAACGAGGATTCAAACAGATTACATTGTAATATTACCCAGTTATACAAACATAAATATGGATGTATAAAACTTACATCCTCTAGTTGCTCGAGTTTCACATGCAGGTATATACACAATTATGCTTAATGCAAGGAATCACTTATATATTCCTAAATTGATAATTTTGTAATGCGGTCTTAACATGTTTTGAAATAATAAATATGGTTAAATCGCTATCGCCTACATTTTCACTATATTTCTAAGTATTTATGTAATTAAAAATTGTATGAGTAAGAATTTTTGTATAATCTGAGTTTCATATGCAACTACACAATTATATTTAATGCAAGCGATCATTTATGTATTCTTAAATCGATAATCCCTTATTGCGATTTTAACATACCTATAGTTAAATCACAAGCGCATACAATTTCTCTATATTTCGAAGTATTTATGCCATTAAAAAATTGTATAAGTAGGGATTTTCGTATTGTTTGAGTTTCATGTGAAGCTACACAATTAAATTGTATTAATTTGTTTTTAGTTGACTGTCTTTTTGTTTACCTTTCTCATTATTTGAAATAAATTATTATTTGTTTACTGTATGTTAATTAATACTAGAATAAAATCAGGCTTTTTTAACGAAACAAATTTAAGGTGAAAATAGATTCCTGTCTAATAACTGCTTTGATAAATAATTTTTCTTATGGTTCTAAAATTAATTTCTACCCTATTATAAAAATCAGCAAAGTTAGGAGAAATACAATAATTATTTTATTTGTGTTTATGTGTTATTAATGGGTGTTGGCAAACGCTATACTATGTAATAATAATGATATTAAAAGTATCTGCAAAAGAATATATTTCTGTAGCTATTTTAAATGTGTGTGTCTCGTTAGGTTCATGTCAAAAGGTTGTTCAAAATCGAGTACTTTTTGAACTATCGTTAATAGTTAATACCATAAAATGTTCATAAAGATAGTTCAGAAAGTACTCGATTTTGAACAAACTTTATGAACATTTTATGCTATTAAACTAAAAAGTCGGATTTTTGATATGTGTCATTTTTACATAAAAGCAACATAACTTTTAATTTATCATCTCTATAAACGTTATATTTCTGATACATTGTAAACAAATATCTATGTTACATTTATGTACGAGTTCCAAACCATGTCATATCTGTGAAATTGTAAGTTACATGTAGATTACAATTAATATATCATGCAGAGTTTAAATATCGGAGGATATATAACATTAATATATTATATACATAACTGTCTTTGCTGGGTACGATCCATTACTATGGTTGGCGAAGATGAAAGAAAAACAAAGACAATCTCTGCTACAAAAATTACAATGACTTGTTTGCGTAGGAATCACAGACGCAATTCCAACCTATCCAACCGAAGCAATGGAGGAGCTGCTAAATCTGATTGCCTTGCATCAGTCTTCAAATCACGAGACTTAGTGGGCCAACTCTAAGTTCAACGAGAATTTGCACACCATATACTTAAAGTTGCCTATAAGAAATTAAGGTATGTTGACCATCTGGTCCATACTGCATAGGCATAGATGAAAGTAAAAGCAGAGAAATAAGAGTAATTAATTAAGTGCATGCATATGAGGCAGCAACAGCAGATTAAAATATGCATTTCTGGATAACCGATTTGTCCTTGTATAAAATTGTTCAATCGCTATCGTTGCATTCTTTCTTAAGTAATTGATTATTTTATTTTAAACTATTTCATATTTGTTTATTACTTTTCCTATTCAAGCTTCGATGGTAGCAGCGATGCATTCAGTAATACAGGCAATGACTGATTCTTTACATCTTCAAATACGGCCATTTGTAATTTATTGTGATAACACTATTTTTATAGAAAAAATAAATCTAAACTCATGTGCATCTACTCATGCGCTATATTTCATAGAGTCCTCGACAACCCAATCTGTCTAATTTATTTAAAACATTTGTACGTTCAGCGTTGTCAAAATCTTTGCTAAGTTTCATGAAAATATACCTCGCAATTGATTATTATTTATATCGTTAATCACATCGTCAAGTAAATGAAATATTATCCCAATCCTTTCATTCCTGTGTCCGTTACTGTCGGACATTATGCAAGACTATATTTCTAGTTGGGAACAGTTTCCGATGAATTTGCCAGAAAATTTAAAGAGGCTATCCAATTGCAGTAAGGAAATTTTGACAATAATGTATATTATAGAAAAAAAAAGATATTAGTTTGTGGTAGTTTTATCTAGTTTATAGACAAGTGCTTATGTATTGAATCTAGAAGTACAATCAGATAGCATATTAAAAAATCTAATCTTCAGACTGTAGACTGTACCTTAGACTAGTAGTATCAGTATCAACGTATCAATAAGTAACTTTAAAATAAGAAATACGTTTATTACAGGCATATATTTATTATTAATATTTACAATAATTTTTAGAATTTTTTTATTAATTGCGGTTTAAAGTATAGGTCTGCTGCTGCTGTAAGGCTTTTAGCATACAAATCTAAGCGCTGCGTCATCTGTAAATAAAATGAAAAATCATATCCTATTAAATAAAGCCAAAACATTTACCTGTAATCCCCAGAAATCTTTAGTTTGTCTGCATAAATTGAGATCCATTTCGCATATTAATAATCCGTTATTGATTCGTGACAATCCCTAAAAAAAGAGGTAGGTACACAGATTTAAAATAACAATTGAACTACACATTCACGTACAGGTGTTCGTGAACCGTTTGGAGCTGCTACGTAGCTGGCGCCGTAAAAGTGACCAAAATCTTTGTGTGCAGGTTTAGAATTACCAGAGGAGAATTCATTCTGGAATATTTCGGTGCCTACCCTGTTTATGGCGCAGGTGAAGTAACTGTTTGCGATGGCCGCGTTTCTGGCTTCGATCCCCCATAAAGGCTCACTTAATTCACCAGTCTGGAAATAATAATATAATGATGAACTTGATAACACACATATTTAAAATAATGTTACCGTAGCGGATGGATTAAAAACTATCTCAGCTCCATTAATTCCAAACATAAGCCAATTTAAGGGATGATGTCTACCATAACAAATATTAATGGCAATTTTTCCAAATTCCGTCTGGAAAAAGAGGATACACTTTTCACTTTACAGGACGATTTTATAAATACTAACTCGCCTCAAAAACTGGGTGTCCAGTATTACCTTCCATATAATAAGTAGATTCGTTAAAATCACCAACTCTGGGAATATGGTTTTTACGATGCTTCCCAAAATAATCTCCATGATTGTCTATCACAACTGCCGTATTCCAAAGAACATCGTTGTGATCTTCGTCTCTTTCAAGAATTGGTGAAATAATCACCATATTATTCTTGAGGGCTAAATTTTGTAAAAATCTCGTTGTTGGACCCTTCTCTGCGTTTTCAGCATATTCGCACCAAGGTACTTTTTCTCTTGTACAAAATGCAAATGGCATTGCTAGAAAAAAAATACTGTATTAAAAATTACTATCAATTTTTGTTAATCTTACTCCATGCTTCTTGAAAACAGAATATGTTCACACTAGCTTTAGCTGCTGCTTCTATTGCTTTTTCGGCGAGATTATGGAGAGCTTGCCTCTGTTCTTGGATGGGCGCCCAGGTCTCTAACGGAGTTTTATTTTGAAATAAACCCACTCTAGTAATTCTTGGGAGTCTGGTTTGTTCTCGAGGACAAGCAAATTTGTATGATTGGATTTCTAAATCTTCAGCTTCAATTTTTGGTATTTCTAACTTGCTGTAAAAATGTTATGTTATCATATAACTATTGTTAGTTGTCCTAGGACGGGTTAGTTCTCGCTTGCTTAAGCCGATAGTAGTTAGAGGAATTTACACAAGTCCAGGGTATTGGTATTATTGTTAGATTATCTAGTTTCTATATAATCTGAAGCACATAGAAATATTCAGCAGATTGTGGGACGTTATAATTTGAGCGCAAATTCAAGATCGCAGTAACGATGATGTAGAGAGTTGCAGTTAGCAACTTCATATTTGTGCGCTATGTGAAAGAAAAAGAAAGAAGAACTTATATTCCGTGAGTCACTGCACTTGACTTCCACAGGAATTGATGTTTTCGATGACAGAATTTTTTTAACTATAAATTACCAATGACTGTGATTGGCTCTACATATACGATGACTCTTTAAAGGTCGCATGCTGGACATGGTTTTTGAATTGCGTCAAGAAATTATTCAGTTACTGAATAGTCGAAACTGTGATTTAGTAAAAGATTTTCAGAGTAAGGATGCAGTTCTGAGACTAGCCTATTTAGAATATATATTTAGCCAGTTGAATGAATCGAACACATCAATCCAAGGATTTAGAAATTATGCAAACTTTCACTTGATTCAATTTTTGTGGAAAACGATTGAGCGAATCGTTCAATTGATATTTTTCTACTGAAATACATACTGGCAAAACCCAGACATGGATACTGGAACCATTTCTATATAACTTAATTTCGATGGATGGTGGATGAAAAAGACGATCTCCGTAAAATCCGAGACAGAGGAAATCTTCAAATGGAATTCGAAAAATTAATATTACATCAATTCTGATGTATGTACCTACACAGTTAGAACGTTATCCACAGCTGGCGAAACAAGCATTGCAGTCACTGTACAGAAACATTGATCTAGTGTGTATATACAGGATGTCCGCGATATACAAAGCATGCATGTAAGGGATGATAGATATAACGATTTAGAAACAAAAACATTTAATACATCATGGGTTTATCTGTAAGCGTAAACGAAAATATTTCTCATGTCACTAACTTCGACGTATACTGTACAGCGGCAGCAGATCACGTCCGCAAAGTAATGACATCAGTACAGGATTTACCCGACGATTACAGGCGTGTGTTCTTGCAAATTGTCAACACATCGAGCCTTTCCTGTAATACATTTTCAGCTGTCTCTCAAAAAGGTCCTTTTAAGGACCACCAATTTATCACAAATAAAAGAAAAGTCTTTACGAAAGAGCTTAAAGCGCCCTAACATAATTGCACTATTATTACATTGTTTTCATTTAATGCGACTTTCCTTCAACTTAAATTTTCATTTACCAATCGACAGCTGCTATTAAACACACCATAACATTATTTAAAAAAACGCAAAGATACCTCTTTCCTACTTATGGGATACTTTTTAAACGCATGGCCATTGACTTCGTACTAGGGATACAATGGTCTAATGTAGTTCAAGGTCGTAGAAACATGTGCTGCTTCGCTTGCACTTTTGATAGAGATGTGCTTCTATTGAATACGTGTACAGTATGGTGTTAGGGAAATGACACCACACTTCAGTTTCAAAGTACTAAATAATTCGTTTTCGTCGTTGTTTTCAGTTATTTTCAACTCAAAATTTTTCATATGGATTTTTGGTTATTTAAGAAGCAATATGGATGAGTTTTTTTGTACCAAATAAGGTTTTTTAGAAATATTTTTTTTTTCTCGTTTACTCTTACAGATAGACCCATCGTGTATTAAATGTTTTAGTTTCTAAATCGTTATAGCTATCATCCCTTAACTGCATGCTTTGTATATCGCGGACACCCTGTAGATTGATTGCTTTTTCATTGAAATTCTTGGTTTTCTGCAAAATCAAAGTATTTAATTGGAACTTTGTAAGCAAATATTTTGTATCTTGTAATGCAACAATTTTAGCCAAGGAGTGGGAGATGTATTGCATTTGTAGAAAAAGCTTTTTCTGGATAAATCGGGCTGTTATATTTCTTGCTACTAAAACAGCATCACCTTCAGAGCATTTGGAAATAAAGAAACGAGATAGTACTTTCTATTCCAATTTGATTCTAATAAGTTAGGCTTCAGATTAACTGGGAAAGCCGTTTCTAGACGAATTTTTATTTCTTAAGGTAAATGGCCAGTTGTGTCGTAAAGATCGTCAATGTCTTGAATATTAGTAGTCCAATATGGAGAAGAGATACCCATAGGAGCAGATACAACAATATATTCAGCAAGTATAGAAGCATACACACAACAAGTTGTTCAGCAAAAATTTTCACTTTACAAAGGCGGGCAACTTTTATTGAGATATGCTTTAAAACAATGAAAATTGGGACTTTCCGATCAAACTCTGGAAGTCATTCGCTTTGATTTTGATCAGAATTTACCTCTACTGCATGGTTCAGGCGTCTCTAGTCCAATTTGATTCTAACAAACTACGCTACATAGTAACTGAGGAAACCCTCTCTAAACGAGCTTTTGTTTCTAAAACTAAATTACGAGCGGTGTAAAAAAGATTCTCAAACAAAATCTTATTGCATTTAATTCTTTACCGAATTTTGTAATTTTCTGTTATTATATCAAAGAATGCGCTCTAGCAGCAACAGAGCAGCAGAATTATACCTATCACAGGTAAGATACGTTTGATGGTACAATAAATGCTTTTCCCAACGAGACCAAGATTGTTAAAATCCGTTCAGTCGTTTAGAAGTTATAGTTGTTTATTAAAAAAAACACATCG
>SMLS01005420.1:0-15997 GCA_004785975.1 Popillia japonica | reverse complement strand
AAAAAAAAACATTAAATTAATAAAAAATGTTAATTTTAGAACTACACCGAATTAATGCAAAAATAATGCCGAAAATGTGCAGGACTCAGTAAACTTCATTAATTTTAATTAATTAATTAATTAGCAAAATACATTGTTTAAAAACAGGACAGGCGCATAACGGATTGGAGCAATTGCAGGTGCCTAAAGGTAGGGAAATACATTCAAACCTAAGCGGATTTCTCCCCTAGCAAACCGGTAGATTCGAACGACAGAGAGAGATGCACAAACAAAGATAGAACGAAAGATTGGTTAAACCGCAAAGCATAAAGCAGGAAAATAACTCAACAAAAGAAAACAGACGATAATAGAACGTATTTATATAGGGTGATGCAAAAGGTGCGCGTTTTTTAGATAATATTTAATTTACAACTGCTTATTATTAAAAAAATAATTTATAGATATATTTATATAATTCAAAATGCGAGCATTATTACCCAAAATTTTATCACATACATCATATTTATTTAATATTAATGAAATATAACTTATGACTTACCGTTTCTTCCCACGACTGCGGCGCCATCCCATCAAAGGCAGTAGAACGACAGTACCTGTTAATAAAATTAATTATTGTAGTAATTAATTAAAATTTGGATAAAACATATAGGACACACATCATATAGCACGTTATATTCATAGCACACAATAACAAGCAATAGCTTTGTACAAGAATGATCAACTTACCGAATTGCAAGCGAGTTTTTTACGCAAATCTAGCATTAATTACTAACATAATGCCCCATCGAGGCTTATATTCTGTTTCCAACCATCAAGAAGGGGTTAAATATAACAGTCTTCGCTTGAATTGCATATTATTTACCGTTGTAACGTATAAAAACCGGCAAACAAACAAATAGCTTCAGTAAAACTAACCGACAATTCTTCAAATTTATTTCTAATGCATACGCATGCGTAGTGCGTACAACCACCGATAAATATTTAAAAGTGATTAGTTATATCAATGTTTAAGCCATCTATAAGATATTTACGTTATTTCAAACCTTAATATGCGATTTACCGTAGTATACTAGTCGATGATTATTATTAGTAGAATCCACTTACCAAAAATTAGCGAAAAACTAGCACTAGACGCCAGCCAAATCAACAGGGAGAACGGCAATATCGGAAAGATTCTAGATCGGTGATGTGGTAGGAGACCCTGCAAATTCTTCTGGTTCCAAAATAAATTCTAGACTTTAGATATTGTTCAAATTTGTCATAAATCTTTTAAAATTAATATTATTAATATACAAACAATAATTTCGTTTTAATTTTTTCGTGTTAGAATTAATTTAATTAACAACAATTTCTGTTTTGACATTGATTTTAAACACACGAATCCTATTGGTCGATGCCTGAATCAGCACGTTTGTAACGTTTCCCAATATTTTTCACCGAGAGGGATTAAGTACGCTAGGTTTGTTTACACGTTTTATTCCGGTAAAATACGGATATATCAACAATAATCCTAGATCGTCGATGCTTTTGATAATCTTATTAGATCTGCGTGATCGATATTGATGTGTTTAAATACGTATTAACACACGAACATCAGTGATATTGACCGATTTGTAAGAAATTGTCGCCAATTGAGGTTCGAAATTGATGGAATTGAGAATATTTTCGCTGATACATGGTTCGTATAAGCTTTCAGTTTTGTTATAAAAGACTCAGTTAGCTTGTTTAGATGTGATTGCATCCATTATTTGGGTTTCAGATGCAGAATCTAAGAAAAACGAGCCAGAATATGAACCAGAACCTGTCGAAAGCGAATAAGAGGTTTGGATAACAGGTGAGTTCATAATATTTAGTTAAGTTAGGTTTAGAGAATCTGGTTTGAGATTCTTTTTCGTTAAATAATATATACGTAATCTATAAATGGTGTATTTTTACAGGTTCTTCATATCCATGATGCATACATACTCCAGGGGCGTAGAGGGAGGATTCGAGCAAGTAGGTAAATATTTTTTTAAATTCCCATCATGTTTTCAATATTTTTGAGATTAATCGTTCATTATGTTATTTATTAATATTCAATTTTAATCTTAAAATGTGCAAACAATGAATTTTACGAATTAGCAAATTTTTAAAAATTTATTAAACAAATATTGACGTACCTTTTGTATAATCCTGTATAAATACGATAAACGTTGCATTATCCATTCTTTCCGCTTTTGTTGGGTCATGCTGTGCGCGTAATTTGCTTTTACCTGAACGTCCGTCTGTCTGTCCTTTTTTTATTCCACAATTTGTTCGTTTATATCCGTTGTTTGAGCATTTCGATATTTTATGTAGTTCTTAACGTTTATACGATTTCTATTACACCTATAGGAGATCCTGGTTTATAAATCACGTACACACATAGTTGAATTATATTGTTTGATTTAAATTTTAGATTTTGAAATATTTAAAACTAGACAATACACTTATTTTCGTCAATTTTTTCTCGTTCTTTTTTTAAAAAGTCTTTTCCTTTTCACAAGCTTCTGCTTTTTCTCTCATAGGAATCCATTAGTTTCACAAGATTTGTGCAATATAGCATCAAACAAATTAGTCAAATTGTCTTTGGGGATCTCCTCCTTGTTCCTTATTCTTTACTTTTTCTAGCCTTTTCTAAAATTAATCACCTCGTTTTCTTCGTTACTGCCCCATTCCCAATGGTCGTTTACCTTTTTTTTTGCTTGACTATTCTTTTTAGTATCTTTTGTTCCTCGATTTCTAGTTTTTTTGTTTCCTTTATTCGCGTTTTACAGCGCAAGTCACTGTTGGGCATCATCCGGCTTCTGTATATTTTTCTCATCTACCCAAGCTTCTTCACTTAAAGACACAGAGTAAAGGCTTAATGGTATTTGCAGCCGAACTACATCAAAGTATACTACTGGTTTATCTTCCAAAACCTTTATGGCTAACAAACGGGTCGTCATAGCTAAGTTTCAAATCTTTTCCAATTTCTGTCAGCTTGTTAAAGAAATCATAAACTCTCTATTGTTTCCTGTTCTTCGCTTGTTTTCACCAGTAAATAAATCCATTTTCACCGCTTTTAACTGCCTTAATTTCGGATGAAAACGTAAAATTTTCTTTACTGTGCATTGGTCCTCTCTTCTTTCCCTAAGCCTTAACCAGCACACCTCATATGTTGAGCTCTAACAAATTGGGTTACTGTTGCTTGTCTGATTTCTTCGGTGCTTTTTTCTTCAGACTCCTTCTATCCTTACTTCTTAGTATCTTTCGGTTTTAGACCTCAAAATTTTGGACTTTCTTCTTATTGATTACCCACGATTCAAAACCACAAGTCACTGTTGGTCGAATTATAGTCTTATATACTTAGGCCCGGTCTTTTCACCTGTCTGTAAACTTGTTATTAATTTAATGTGAGCTTTAATAATTTTACTTGTCTTTTCACTATCCACTAACGTTAATTCTCCCGTTAAATATCTTGCCCGTAACTTATTGCCTACAAATAGTGGGCATTAAAGCCATAATAAGAAGGTTCTAACTTAAAATATTAGATTTTTTTAATTAGTTTGAATATACCTACACGGACGTAATAATTGGCGAAGAATAGTTATTTCTATAATAATTATTCAACACTGTACCTTAATGCTGTAAATCCCGAACGAAAAGTTTATCGTTCGAGAAAAGCCTGCGTCGATATGAATAATTGGAACGAAATTTACGGAAATAAATGTACATTTAAATAAAAAATAAATTGTTTATATCTTTATTACTCCTTGATACATTGTTTTTGTAGTAAATGTATTTTCAGTTTTTGTTCTTCAAAATGTAGTTCTAGAATTTTAGTAGTGAGTATTTATTTTTTTCGGCGAATGCTTTCTTTTTAAGAGCATTTTCTTCATTTAACGAATTCATTTGAAGTAACAGCTCAGACCTTATCACAATTATTTCATTCAACTTGAAATTTAAAGTACCTATCTTTTGTAGAACATCCCTTAGACAAGGCTTTGTGTTTTTGTTCTCTTAGTTTGTTTGGATTCCATCCACTCCATTTAGAGGGAGTGTCTTCCTGAAGGCAAACGTCACAGTTATTAATTAGAAACAATTAGAAATAAAAAAGTATTTGTTGTTTTTATACAGACTTGTTTGAACAGTTTGTGCATGTACTATCTCATGAACGTCGACAATCATATCAGCATTTTCATTCTCACATACAAGTTTTGCTAAAATAATCTCGTTTTCTGGGGAATGATTTATAGTATATTCAATGATAGGATAGATGCCTTTATTTACTGAAGCTTCTGCAGCCGTACCTACTACCTACTACCACTACTACTTAGATTATAATCTACTTGCACACTATATCAATGTTTTTTTTTCCATTGAAATGTTCACTCAATGAAAACATTTGTACTACTTGCAATGAAAACATTGTACGTTTTGAGTATAATATGATGCAATTCTTACCTGTCAGTATTCGATCGCTATCAAACATAGCTGGTAAACCATTGACGTTTAATTGACTATGTTCCATTAATTCGTTTTCATAATCCGTAAGATCTGCAATTTGTGCTGACCCTTCTACAGTTTTAAAAAGTTCTACTTTGTTTCTTGCCAATTTTGCTTTTAGTGCTTGTTTAATCCCTTCATGTTTATTTCTTAAGACTGATGAAGTTCTATCGCCCCCTCCAAGTGCTTGAAATTCTTGTGCAACCTTATCCCAAGTTTCTTTTTTGTCTTTCCATGTCATCGCATCAGTTTTTTCAATCTTGCTTATATGCCTCAAAATAACCAACTAATAATTTCACTTCCAGCTCTGTGAAGTTCTTAGCTTTTTCTTTTAGTTCCTGTATTCATCTATACTTACATAAATGTAAACATACAAGTAATTTTGTGTCTTCTGTTTATTACAGAAGTATAAGACATACCTTTTCATTCATTTCAAATTAGAAATAAAATAATCGAAACGTTAATTCGTATTTTATTTGAAAACTAATTGTTTTCATTTTATCTCACTTGCACAACCTACAGCAAGATAGTTTTTTCACTTACACAATGAAGTTCATTTAGTAACAACTTGTTGTCAACCTATTTCATATGCAGCTATCTGTCACTTTATTAACACGTACATTAAAATAGTTGAAAAGACGTTTTTAGCTAACATCATCTTTAATCTTCAGATTAAATAAAAGTCCATTTTAGTAAATATAAACTTTACATAGAGGTGAAAAGACCGGCCCTTAGATTGTTGCCTTCTAAGAGATATTCTTCGATTTGAAAATAGCTTCAAATTTTGAAGTTTCAACTCCGAGGATTTTGGATCCACTTCAACATATTTTTGATTATTACTTATCGGTCTTTTTTTGTTGTACTTGGCTTGTTCTTGTCATTATGTAAATCCATTCCTTATGCCCTAATCATCTAATATGTTGAGCCCTAACAAATTGGTTTAATGTTGATTCTCCATACAGTTTAGCTTTACTTTTCTTTTCCCAGTCCTTCTTCCCTTCAATACCTGTCTGATTCGTATTCCTTCCTTCATAGACCTGTAGTTTTTCGGCCTCCTGCTTAGGCTACCCTTTACTATCCTGTTGTAAGTTTTAATGAGTGGAATCTGCTTTGACTACTAGATCGTTTACTATTTTTTTATGTAGTTAGCTTTCTTCCTGCTATCTTTGAAATTGCTTCTAACGCTCTGGTTACTCTTTCAAAGTCATCAAGTCGCTTTTGGACGACTACGTCTTCTATTTATTAGTTGTTTTTTCATAGGTTTGCCTTATTTCTTCGTTACTTCTGCCTTACCAGTCGCTCTTCCTTTAAACGGTTCAGTACACCTGATATGATCTCGTCCTCTGTCATCATCTGAGGCATATTTTGGCGACGAACGCGGTTCGTATAGTTTTGGAAGCGTTCGTTTTGGCGATGAACTTATGACGTCACGTTGAACACAGTTCGACGAACACATGAACACAGGTTGAGAGGAGTGTTTAGAATCTGCGTTCGTTAATATTGAAGTTTCTCGATAAAATCCGTACAATACAGATGGCGTCAAGTCGAGTTTTTACATTCAGTTTGAGGTTATTGTTCATATTATTGGTACTCATTACCATATTATCAATTATATATTATATATGTAAATATTAAATATATTATAAAAACTATAAAATCATGGAAATGTCAATACCAAAGGATGCGTACGTTATCGATTTTAAAGAGGGTTGTTTATTGTTAAAACATTTTAAAGAAATCTGTATTTAAATAATGTGGCAACCATTCTTCATGCATTCTTCATAATAGTGTGTTTTTCATGAATAATGCTGCACAAGAAAACTTTTGCCGTTTTCACAAAATTTTCCCCAGGTTGTTTAATATCGTCATGCATTACAATGCTTTTCTACAATTGTCCTCACCATAGGTATATTTCATTCGCAATTATATACTATGGTAACAGCTTTTGAATTAATTTTTGAATAAGGTAACTAACGGTAACTGTCAATAATTTTAATAACAAAAGCTTATTGGTTAGTTTTTTCAGTGAATGGTGCATAATTAGGAACACCACGTTTTCGCGCAAACTAACATGATGTCATCATTTCATTAACCGTGTTCAAAAATATTATGAACCGCGTTCGTCGCCAAAATACGCCTCTGATGTTCTTCTTTCTTGCCTCCAACTAACCAGCTATTTACATCAGCTTTTGTCAGGTGGTCGAGACCATCCACAAGGTTCTCAGCAATTGCTTCTCTTAAGTTATTTAGCTCACTCTCTTTGTCATTTTTTAATTTTTTATCAAAATCACTTTCTCTCTTATTTTTGTAAGCTTGTAATAAAGTAAGCCACAGCTTTTCCCATGAACAAATAAGTGTTTTTGTTGCAAGCTTTTCCCAAGCACTTTCTAGGTTAAATACATACATCTTTGAGGTTAGTATCTTTCAACGCTTGAACAACACTACCTTCTTTTGACAAAACACTATAGATGCAAAAGGCTTTTTTTGTAATTTCTTTTAGAGTTTGGATAACATTCTTGTCCATTGGTTGAAATAACGGTGTTACATTTGGAGGTAAAAATACTGCACAGATTTGACCACCCTCAGATTTGAAATCCTCTTTATTGGGATGTCCAGGACAATTATCAAGAACTGATAGAGCTTTTCGAGCCAAGTTTTGTGTTTTCCAAAACTCTTTGGCGGACGGAACAAAATTTTTATGAAACTAATCGATGCAAATTGTTTGTCATCCATCCCTTAGTCTGGTTTGTGTATATATACATATATATAGTGGCGAAAAACACTCCATTACGGAGGTGCGCCGCTCCATAGAGCTTTCTTGATCCCTTTTCGGGTGGATCACTCCTCGATTCCTATTTTTTCCACTATCCCTCGCCATACCTTCCTAAGTCCGGTCTTCTTTCTCCAATTAACTACCCCGATCTTTGCTAAATCTTCTTCCACTTCCTTCAGCCATCCGGATCTGGGCCGACCTCGCCTCTTCGCACCCGGTGGCTCCCACATCAACATCGACCGCAGCCTCGACATCGCCCCTGCTCTCCACACATGCCCCAACCATCTCACTCTTCTTTGTTTTATCTTCGTAACCACCTGCTCCACTCCAAGTTCTCTCTCTATTTCATAATTCATTCTTACCCTGTATATATTTTCTTCAACTTTTACTGGTCCCAATATTGTTCTCATAATCCGTCTTTCTGTTATTCGGATGGCTTCTTCAACTTTCTTTGAGAGTGTCAATGTTTCCGCAGCATACATATGTCATTATTGGTCTTATAACCGTTTTATATATTTTTAGTTTAGTGCTTTTCGTGAGAAGTCTACTTTTTAATAACTTCTTATTTGCATGGAATGCCCTATTTACGTCCATTATTTTTTCATCGATTTCGGTTTCTCTCTCGCCCCCTTTTCCTATCATTACACCTAGATATTTAAATTTATCCACGTTTTCGAATGCGGATGGTCCAATCTTTATTCTACTACTGGTGTTATTTTTACCTATCATCATTATTTTCGTCTTATTTTCATTTATTTTTAATCCAAATTTTTCCCCTTCGTTTGCTATTTCTCTTATCATTTTTTCCATGACACATCTCTGTTTCGCAACCGCTGCTACATCATCAGCATATGCAATCAGTTGCCCGCCTCCTGCTCTTAGGTTATTCTTATTGATTCTCCTGGTTACGTATTCCAGGTTAAACAACGTCGCCGATAAAGCGTCCCCTTGTCTTACACCCTTATTAATTATAAATTCCTCTGTTTCTCCTTTTCTAGTTACTACACTGACTCTTGATCGTAACATCGTCATCTTGATTAATCTACACAGTTTGCCCCCTATACCTAGTTCTCTTAGTGCTGCCATAAGTACATTCCTTTTTACAGAGTCGAAGGCCTGTTCAAAATCTACAAACAATATTTCCAGCTCCATACGGTATTCTTGGGCTTTTTCTATGGTTTGTTTAAGTGCATGAATAGCATCTATTGTGGACCTACCGTTCATAAATCCACACTGATATTCGCCCACAATGCTCACGCCCCTATAGTTATTACAGTTCTGCTGGTCACCTTTTTTATGAATAACTACAATTTGCCCATTCCTCCATTCTTCAGGCATCCTTTCTTCTCTCCAGATTCTCTTTACTAGGTGGTATATCTCCTTCCTTTAATTCGGGTTTGTGTATAAAACAGTCAAATTTACATTCTTAAAACCCCTGGGAGATTTGCATTTCCCAATGACAAGCATTTGCAGCTTGTGACTAGCATTAGTGGACGGCATAGGAGGTATTCTGTCTTTAACCAATTTGCAGCCAGGAGCACTAGCTTCCGCCCTATGAACAAATTTCTTATTTGGTAAAAGACACCAAAACAAACCCCTCTGAACTGCGTTATAGGCCGGATCCGGGCCTAGTTCAATTTCGTCAACAATTATTTTTAAATCTATCAATAAAGGGCTCTACACCTTCTACTTTTTTCCTTACTCCTGACAGACTGATAAACTGGTCTAAACTATAAAACTATAATGCTGATAAACTGTTATTTGCCCTGAATATTCTCTGTGTTGCCTCAATCTTCCACGCTACCTCCGATAATGGTAATCTCTTTAGAATGTTTACACTGTGTTTTATAGCACTTTTTGTGCAATGGTACAATTATTGCTCAATTTTTTATCCTTCTTCCTTGATATTTTTTTTTTCAAAGCTGATAGTTTCGATATTATTGTCGAAATTATTTGTGTGGAGAGCTAAAGCAGGCCAAGAATGATGTATGTTCCAACCATCGTGTGTGCATCATAGCAATCATAGCAATTCTCATTAACTCAGTTGTCTAACACGGATTTTCTCTTGATGACACAGAGTAAAGGCTTCATGGTCCGTGCAACTTGATTTGCTCTTCCAAAACAATTGGTTTCCCTTTTAACTTTTATGGCTAACAAATTAGTCGTCATAGCTAAAAATCTTTCGCAATTTCTATGAACTTGTTAAAAAATGTTACCCAGAGGTTTTATCCTTCTATGATAAGAGTTGTCCGGAACGTTGGCAACCTCATCGAATAATCTTGGGCTTCCATTCATTATCGTCTTAGAGAAAGTTAGGACCTAGGATATCCTGGCCGAGCTCGTTGTGCCACAATAGCTGGTATGGTTCCATTTATATAAAGCTTTAAATTCTGAAGTTTATCTACATCCATTGCATTTTTCCTACTGGTGTTTGGTTCAGAATAAAGCTGATTTCGCGAAAATAGTATTGGTTTCTGATGAGGCATGTTCCACACCTGATGATTCTTTTTAAGTTGAGGAAATAACCGTGTTGGACATTATGAAAATTCCCACGCTATAGTCTTTGTTGAAAGAAATCTAATAGGCAATTTCTGCATTCTGTGCCTGATATTTGGTCCATTTACTTGAAAATGTTTCAGGGAACCTCCACACTTTGGGTGTAAACGTGGGACTGTATTTCGACCAGCAAGGTCTCCTTAGCGACTTCAACCTGCTGGCATTTTTCTTTATCGAGTTCTTTTGCTGTATTTACTTGATTTGGGAAAAAAAATGCAGTCGCTCTACTTCAAAAAAACCTATTTTATATAAATTCAAACGCAAATTATAACAACGTTAGCATATTCCTTTTTCGTTGGACATCTGGTGTGGCATGAGCAAGTATGTTATCGTAATACAAAATCTATCCGGTTTTGGTTGGTGCTAGAATTAGTCGGGCAACTTTCCCACTTCTGTCATTCGAAGCTATTCTTCCATGTATCACGATTTTCATATCGAAGAAACAAATTTACATTGTCTTTATTTGGGGTCATGACTTTGTAACCTTTTGCGGACGCCCTATTTTGTATAATTATAGCATTGCGTACATCTATAAAATCATTCTTGCAGGATTTTTTTGTAGTGTATGCTATTATAATATTAATCGCTGTAAGGATCTAATTATCTTACAAATGTATGTGCACATACACATATTTACTATAAGTACAGGCTTGTTCAAATTTGCAGAGCAGTATAGAGAAATTTGCTAAAAAATTTAAGTCAGGAATTATGTATAATCTTGCAGCTAAATCTTAATAATCGAGATAGAAAAGATGAGCATTAAAAGCTGGACAAACAGTATATGTATTTAGAATAATATGCAAGGGCAAAAAATTTATTAATATCTAACAGTTTAAATTTATTTTAAAACATTTATCCATTTATTTCACAATCTATATGCATCAAAAATATACTAAAAACCGTACAAAAACTCTAAATTAACGATCACCTATACTCTCGTATAAAAGTTTAGGAAATATGTTTGCTCGAACTCCCTGGATTCGCTGCTGAGCAGCCCAGTTTTTGTGCCTTAGCGAGATTCAACACATTTTGACTACTCTTATCCACTATCTCCTCTTTGTTGTGTTCTTTTTTTTTCTTTTTCTCTCCTTTCCGTTTACTCTTTCATGAACTGTTTGTTTTTTGCTGGCTTAAAACTGATCCACTTGGATTTTGTCGTCCTCTGTTGAAGTAAAGGTGTTACTGTCTAAAAATATTGTGGAGATTAGATAAATCAACTCCAATACATCACTTTCAGAAATTTCCTCATCTTTCTGTTTCCATCAAAATACTTTATTCAGCATTTCATTGTGGTCACTGAACTGCAGTAAGCAAGTCTTTCAAGTGATCATAAACAATTGAATTCGATAAATTTATTCTCTCAACGATCTTAAGGGTCGTTATTCGTTGTTTTGCATCAATTAACGCGTTTATTGTGTCTTTATCAGCTTCAATTGGTCTTCCAGAACGTGGTGCATCTTTAATGCAAAAATTGCCGGATCCATATTTTGCAAACCAGTTTTGGCACAGGCGTACAGTCAATACATCGTCTCCATACACATTAATTAATTTTTATCTTCCCTGAGAAGCATTTTTTTGATATGAAGTAAGTATGTCGGAAATTCTGCTTGTCACTCTTCATATTTGAAAGGGCACCAATCAAAAACTACTGTGAGCATTGTTATATCAGCTCTCGGCGAAAAAAACGACATTTCTTTGCGAACAACCCAACAATTAGAACAAATTTTCTTACATTTAAATTAGAGTTTATGAAATTCCTTACTATGAATATGACGCCATAGACCACATTAATGAACATAATTTCTTTACTAGCATCATAACATGATCGAGTTTCATCAATTTTAATACTATTGGGCGAAAATATAGATAGTTTTCTCTCGGTATCAAGAGATGAGATTGGTCCTAACATCTTGTTAATCTTTATATTAAAGTCTGATTAAAAGTTTTTGAATCCAACCGATTTGCCAAAAGTGATTTTAAAGTGTTTAGTAAAATTTGTATATTGAACAAAGGATTGTAAGTTTTGGCTTTGAAGAAGCAGGGCAAACCTCCACCTTCTTCTTAATTTTCTAAAATTTTTCTTTCATAATATTCTTCGTTGCGCACGCTTTCGGCCCATTGGAGGGGATACTGAAGACGGTCCTGGTTCATCAAACCGTCATATTTAAAACTTTCACCGCTTAGATACCAAGAAAATAAGAAATATTTGGGATAACTCCATTTAAATGTCTCTAGAAATTACTTTTAATATAGTAGTGTTTTTTTATTTTACAAATAGATGCTATATGATGCTCTCCAAAGGCTTCATTCAAGTATTTCAGCGATTCAGTGATTCTCTCATAACAGTTCTCCAGATGCTTTACAAGTTTTTTTACATTATAATTTTTTTCTTGATCTCCATATTTCTATCAGAACTTTTACCTCCTCCTAAGTTTTTGAAATTATAATTTGTTTGGGCATTTTAAATTTATAATGCCACTGCTATGTTCGCCTCAAAAGAAGCTGTACTTTAAAATTCCAGACAAATAGTCCAATACCTACTCCTCATCTGAAGAATTTTTCACTGTTAATCTTATTTTGATCTCCAGAACAATCAAAGAACAAACGAATATAGGTAATTACAATTTGGCAAAACGTTACCACTCCTGAATCATCTGTACTCTCGAACAAAAGATTGGGAAAACAGTTTGCTCGAAATCCCTGGATTCGTTGCTGAGCAGCCGAGTTTATGTGTCTCAGCGAGATTCAACACATTTTAACGACTCTTATTTACCTTTACACTATCTCCTCTTTGTTATTCCATAACCCTCTTTGTGTTTAAATTGTTATTTTAATTAAGTTAATTGGTAATTTATCTTTTCTCCTAACATGGTAAGGTCTTGATAGGAATTTTGGTTTCTTTTTCTCTTCTTTCCGTTTACTCTTTGTTTTCGGCTTAGATATGCTGCAGTGTTTCGTTATAAAATGAGCTATTTTGTCTGAAGTTTTAGAAAAGGTATCGTGGATATATTTGATCGTCCATGATTGGTATGGCTTCTTAACGTGATCACATTTTGGGCAAGTGTGTACTGTGTGAGTAAAAAAAAATAGAAAACGTAGTTGGTGGAGTGGTTAGCTGGAAATTGATCGTATCTCCTGATGTCCCATCGATGTCCGTATTGAACACTATATTGAGTTTCAGTGTAAATTTATTAAAATATTTAATTAAATTCAAGAAATGCCTTTTTTTTTACAGAGATTCTTTGATTTTCGAATACAATGCAAAGAAGAGACAATTTTAATTGCTTTGTATTAATTCTTAAATATACTTGCTTCAAAAATGAATAATCATCCACGCGAATTAGTGTTAAATTTCTTTCAAATCCATAAAATAATGTTCGGCGAACACGGCGATTGGTAATGAATAATGCCTAGATTGTTGTCAAATCAAGTCCGACAGGTCTTAAGATATATAAAGTCGAATTGTCTTAAGGAGGTGTCTCAACAACGATAATCCTACTCAGCAAAAGTTTAAATCTAGAAATTTTGTTTTTTATATATTTTAAAGTTTAATCTTTGCTTTATGTCTACCAGTAATCAAGATATAAATAATGAACATTAAAATCTGGACACACAGTATATTAATGATAGTATGCAAGGGCAAACATATTTCCTAATATCTAACAATCTAAATTCATTTGGAAACATACATTTTTTCCTTTAAAATACAAATTACATATTATTTCACAATGTATATGCATCAGAAACATATTAAAAACCACATAAAAACGCTACATTAACTTTTTTCTGTACATTTTACGTTTCTAGTGTTTACTTTAAACTCTGCTTAAACACATAACTGAACGACGTTATACTTTTTTATAAAAATGGTATTAAGAAGGGATGGAGAAAAACTATTGCTATACATTCAGTTGGAAATCGCTCCTCTATTACGTGTGTGCGTCTCTATAATAAGAAGGTGTATAGTGCAGGGTATATACAGAAAAAATATGTTCGTTTCCCGGATTTTCCTTGCTATCAACTAATATGTAAATATGTGAGTTACTATTTCTCTTTGCTTGCACAAAATGAAGGCGAATTAGTACATGATTTTGTGTTTTTTCAAATTTCATGGCGGGTTTTCTACAACGACTACTGCTCTTGCGCAGTGATCTAAGTATTGTACATTTTGAACTTTTACAATTGCGCTTGCTTTCTTACTTTAATGATTGTAGTAAAGGTCGTATAAGAAAAGATAGAGATAATTGTTACAAAAAAAATGCAAAATTGAAATAGAATAATGGTAACTTGCTTACAACCATACAACCCACCTTAACTATCGATTTCAGAGAGTAAGAACTAATATTTGTTACAGATTTTCTCAAATGGATGTAGAGACTTCCCTTAATCTAGAAGCCGTTTTCAACGTGGGATTCGGCAAGGAGATAGGCACATTCAAGGTATAATTTGTGCCGAGTTTCTTTATGCTTTCAATAAATTATGTTCTTTTCTTCTTCGTTTACAGATTGGCTGATCTTGAATCAAGGATAGTGGTGCTGTTTTTAATTTTTCGGGATATTCGCGAATTTAACTCCAAAATTTCATTCCGCGGTTACATATTCTTGGTAATCACTACTAGCCAGCTAGATGTTTCTGTTTTTCAATTTAAATTCCCTTGTAATTAATTGTATACCGGGATACTTATCAAGTACTTTAATAGAATTTAATTTTCGTGTACCATATTTAGCAACGATTTAGTTTATTTTTAATTTTGATGTTACTAATAATTAAAATTGTGAGACCCTGAAAGTCTACACAACCATTTATTCCTCTTACAGCAATTTTTATGGATGACAGTGGATTACTGGAGCTTAATTATTAAATATAAGGTAAATTTTGAATCCTATGCCTGAAATATCTTTCCTATATCATGTGCTATTGTTGCAGGTACGGTCATCATCGACGTGATATAAAATAAGTAAAGTGATTAATAAAAACGTGTCGCGTATATTTTGAGTTCAAATCGGTTAATAAATTATGTGTTTAGTGCTTGGGATTGGAGAGAAGATAGAAGAGGACGTGCTTGAAGAGGATTAGAGCATGAGGATCGCACATTCAAGGTATAACTTTCGACCGATGTCTTCCGTCTTCATTATCAGTAACATTTTACCTTTCTGTTACAGATTAGGAGACAGATCTTGAATCGAGGTGGGTGGCCCCTTTTTTTATTATCCGGGATTCGTAATTAGCTAGGCGCCAGGTTTTTCCAGATAGGGTCCCATTTGCATTAGGCAAACAAGTCGCGATCGTAACGCTGTTTATATATTTTTTTGTGCAATTTCTAGGTTTTACTAATAAAAATTGTGCGACCCTACAAGGTCGACACATCTATGCGGTTTTCTGTTAGTTACAGGTTCGTTTGGAACTATCCCCTGATTGTGTAAAATTAAAAGGTAACATTTTGAAATTCTGCAATCAAAATTTTGTATTATATTTGAAATGTTGTTTCAGGTCTAACTATCGAAAAAGGAGCTGAAGAAATCGATAATAATAATTAGTAGTTTCCGTATTTAAAACTTAGTGCGTTATGAATTTTCGCGATTTTAATTTAAAGACTGTTTTTCCGTTGATAAAATTTAGTGTTCGGTGCTTGTTGGAGAGTTACAGAATTATGGATTCGAGTAGACTACGACCAAATAATATCCAAGGTATATATTTTTTTAGATTATTTTCACTGCATATTATTAACAGATACTTTTTTATTTTCTTACAGGTCAATGGATCTTGGATTTATTGCAGACATACATGTTTATATGCTTACTTCTTTGTTACATCTATCTCGCGACACAGTTTTTAACGTAAATTTTTTAATTAGTCAAAATTGCTGGCAGTAGTTTTTTAACTTTTCGTTTTTTAGAAATGGCATTATTTCCGTCGTAATTTAAGACCTCTTAAGGTCGATACTTTTTTCTTTTATTTTTGTGTCACAGGTCTATTTTGGGAAGCTGTTCAACTGATAAGAACTGAATGGAGTAACCGATAATATTCAAGGTAATTTTGTCTTATTGTGTTAGTATTGTGATTAAATACATTAACGTCTTGTCATTTTTCTGTTTATAGATCCACTAATCCTGATCTTGAATTTCGGGTGAGTTCTCATATCTGTCAATCTGATATTTTTTT
>SMLS01005415.1:0-17256 GCA_004785975.1 Popillia japonica | reverse complement strand
CCCAACACATCCAGAGGGGGTGGCTGGAAGAATTTTCAAGATTTTTAAAATTTTTAGTGTTTTAAATTTTTGATAAATTCGATTAGATCGTTTGGATGGATTTTAGAATTGAGAATGCTGGGGCTGGCGCCTTTTTCATCATTTTTTATTCAGATTTTGTGAAGAGAAAAAATTAAAATGCTCCCACCCACTCCCCCAACACATCCAGAGGGGGTGGCTGAAAGAATTTTTAAGATTTTTAAAATTTTTACCGTTTGACTGCAAAAACACAAACTCTCTAGTTTTTACATGTTTGAAAGGAGAAAATGGCAGTTTGAGGCTAGAAATTTTGCGGAACCATATTTGGAATTTGGAGATTGGTCGTCCCACATGGAGAAAATTTAATCAAAATAATTTGCACAAGATTTGGCTGGCTATAACGCAGATGAAGACGTGAAGAATTCTAGCCATCAACTAGGGCATTAATTGCAATTGGGTCATATTACGACCAACCCCCACTTGGAAGTAATTCCACCGGATATTTGGGCTCTCCACCACAAGAAAAAAAAAGGTTTAAAGTAATTAAAATTTTTGGATAATCCCACTGGATGCATGCTAAAGCAGTTCTCTAGTTTCTAAAAAAAATTGCATTAGAAAGTCAAATCCTTGAAGATATGAAAGAAGACAACTGAACGAATTGTGAACCAAAATTAAACGACATTAAACTAGAATAGAATAAATTCCTCATAAAACTTTGCGTAAGCTCTTTTCAGTATATGTAGAGCCGACTGGATCGATTAGCATAATATTCGATCTTTATAATTTTGGACTAATTACTCTGCTAACATGGAAGATAAAAATAAAACAATTCTCCTCATATATTTGGCAAAAAACTATTATTTTTTTACACGGGACTTGATTGCTCTTTTAATATAACTCTGGCAGGTATTGATTTACTATTAACACCTGTTAGATGATGCTGTTGGGCTGATCAATACCTCAGTCCCACGTATAAATATAAAATGAAGCAGACTATCATATCTGACGCATTAGTGTAATGAAGATTATATAAGCAATATCTTCTCGCCGTGAGTGGTCACACGAAAAAATATAAGCAATCACAATCCATATCGTTAGTAATGTAACACACATATCCTTATCATTTCTTCCTGCCATATGCACAATCACATAATCGCTATGTCACGAATATCAGTTGCCGAATGCGTTGACACACGTTGACATTTCCTGACGTTGCTGTGAGGGATTTAATTTTTTTTTGCATACGATAATAATAATAATGCTAATATAGCGGTAAAAATTGTTTTTAATGATGAATTATTTTGTCAGTGATTTTTGGACGGTGTATGTTAAAATGAAGACATTAATGTTAGTGTAATTGATGAAAAAGAAGAAAACGTAAGCAGATAATTATTAAATTAAAATTTTTAAATTTCGCTAAAATTAAATAATTCTATTTTAGCAAAAAATGGACGACATACTTCCTGAAGAACAACCCACAGGAAAACGATGGGATCCATTAGGAGCACCCAACGAAACAGAAGTTGAATTATCGCATAGTTTTAGCAACGATTGCTGTAGCTCGCATTGGTAAAGCAATCACTCAACACACAATTAACCGATACCTAATTCTTTAAATAAATTTGTAGTGTTATACTCGAAAAATTCAGAAATCTTGAGGAAGAACAAGATCTGCTAAACTCCTCACTTTTCGCATTAACCACCCATTTCGCTCAGGTCCAATTCCGGTTGAGACAAATTGTCGATGCCACAGCCGAGGATAAAGAGCAGTTATTAAAGTCGCTCGAGGAGTTTGCGTTTAGAGGTATACCAGATGTCGGGCTAGTTAAGGAACGCATGAATGAAGCCACTCTGACAGAAGTGATAAGGCTTCGCAGGAACCAACAGCAGGAATTAATCGAAAAATTAAAGTCTCAACTACACGAGTTGGAGCAGTACGCTTTCGAGAACGGTGAAGCTGGTGTTCCGCAGGATGTCGTTCTCGAACGACAGAGAGTTATATTAAACGAATTAAAATTACGGATGAATCTGCAACTAGACGAGCAGAAATTGTACCAATTAACTACTGCCGATGTTAAGCAACAGATCGATATAGCTTTGAGTCAGCTGATCAATCCGCTTCGAGTTAAGGAACATTTAGTTACTCAATTAAAGACGCAAGTAGCTGATTTAGAACGGTTTATTAATTATTTACAAGCGGACACGAAGAATGCTAAATGTGTGTGTGGCTGTACGTTGCATTCGATTAAGAAGTCGTATAAGAGTGAGACTATAGGGATCGTGCAACGTACAGCTACGTTGCTGCAGATGTTCGCTTTGTTACAATTAAATTGTGGCGGGCATCATTTTAGGAAGAACGACTTGAAGAATTCTATGAAGATTAATCACTGGGGGTGAGTTACGATGACACACAATAGTATTAATGTTTTTAAAACGGGTTATTTTAGTGATTTACGTGCTAGATTAGAGATGGCAATTTCTAAAGTTAAAGACATAATTACATCAACCGATTACAATTCAGTATCGATTCAAATTCAAGAGGATTACAGCAGCGATCTAGATTCATCGCTTAGTGCTGGTAATTGTCAATTAGCGACAGCAGTTCGCAGGCACCTCGCAGCCTCGATAAGGGATCTGATGCAGCACGGAGCTGTAGAGTCTACTCAGATATACAGTTTAGTGCCGTTTATAGGGTGCTTTGCGAAGCGTGTGAAATCGCAGGAGAGGATCATTCACGCTTGGGACATCATTCTAAATTATTACCATTTAAAAAACGGGGAGAGATTCAATTCGACCCCCGCGAGGAAATTATCGCAGAGTTTCAACTTGGATATCGCCGGAGCCTCGTCTAGGTCGACGAATCACAATATGCTATGTGTAATTAGTAGTATCATATCGACGCATTCGCCGTATAAGAGGAGCTACGATACGCATTTTAAGGCTTTTATATGTGCAGCGTTGAAGTGAGTTAATTACTATAATAGGAGGATTTTAGAGTAAATAGATTTGTTTTTATTTTTAGCGCTAATAAACTGGTGACATGGCTGGGCTTAATATTCCAATGCCGTCAGTTGATTAATATGCATTATTTACCTTGGAGTTACGTTATGAAAACAGGATTTCAGGACAGTTTACAAAGTTTGGATACGTTGAGCAAGTTTAAATTCGATTTACCCGTAGATCTCGCAATTCGTCAATTTCAAAATATTAAGGATGTTTTTACGTAGTTAGTTCTGTTATTCTGAAAATTCCGTTCAAATAATAATAAAAAAATTATTACTGTGATAATTTCCTGTTTGTAAAATGTGTTTAATCAGTTGAATGGACGAAAACATGATAATAATAACCGTACTCAATACATAATTGATTTATTTATGAATAATTCAAACTTCAGATAAAATATGCGTATTTACACGAAATAAACTCATTTCGGTGTCGTCTTCTTGATAATCCAAGGGATGTAGTTGCTAACTCTCGTGTATACACCCGGCTTCCCTTTTTCGCCGCATCCAATCCCCCAGGACACGATCCCAATCAAATTCCACCGTTTATTCTCCGTTTCATACAAGAGAGGTCCGCCGGAATCACCCTAAAATCAACACTTCATAATTGCACCCTCACGAAAGCATAATCCTTACCCTGCAAGCATCTTTACCTCCTTCATACGCCCCAGCGCACAAAACATTATCCGTTATCGTTTGAGCGAACGCCGCCACACAGTCCTCCTGCTTCCAAACGGGCACTTCCACCTCCAGCAATAATTCGCTGGTGGGTCCGCCGTAATATATTTGACCCCACCCTCCGACAATCGCGGTTTTACCTTCAAAATTCTCCTGAACTGGTGGTAAACACACCGGCCACATATAAGCGTTAAAATTCGCGGCATGATCCAATTTAATCAGGGCTATATCGTTGTCGTAGGTTAGAGTGCTGTATTCTTCGTGCATTATCATTTCTATTAGGGAGAAATCTTTGGATCTAGTTTCGCGGAGCTTTGTAAAATCGTATTCGCCTAATCGGACGCGAATATCTTTCATTTCCAAGCCTTCCAAGCAATGCGAAGCCGTTAAAACGTGCCGATCCGTAATGAGGGATCCCCCGCAGAATTGCTCGTAAGTGACCTCTTTCAGATACAATGCGGCAATCCAAGGCCAACGTTGGCCGGGTTGGGTCGCAGATTCGGAGTGGGCCATAGTTTTTAATCCGCATCCTGTTGTATTATCGCCATTATCGTAATCTGATCCGCTTGCTGGTAGTTCCTTAACTAAGGTAGATCCTTGGAGGTTGGTTAATGTTGAATCGTCCGGGCAGCAAACTCCAATGTGGCTATAAATGAGTTTTATTAAAATGTGTCATTATAATGTGGTGATAGAATCTTACGTGTCTTCTATTACGCAATAGAATTCTAATTTGTCTTTGGTGGTTCCTCTAACATCCATTGGGCAGTAAATTGCGTGTTTGCAATGTCCGGGGAGGTCACCGGGGGCGATACATTCTCCATACTTTTTATTTAGCTTGAATTGTTTACCTAAACCTAAATAGCGTTTAGAACGTCTTGGCGGTGAATTAAGGTGGTTGTCTGTAATTTATAGAGGCTTTAATGGATGTGATTGCGTTTGTTGGAGATAATTACCACTTCGTACTGATTTAGTTTCAATTAAAATTGCGTTTAATAGGACAAGGATGCATACGTTTGCTGCGGCTGTATTCATTGTAGGAACTGCTAGATGTTTTTAGAGTAATTTCGAATTTGATATTAGTTTCCTGTTAGATATGATTATTTATTGACACAGGATGAGAACGTTGGAATGAAATATTAAAAATTTTAAACGCATTTATTTTAATTTCCAACTAAATATAAAGTGTAATATATCGATACAAAAATATACAGCCAATTAAAAAAAAATATATTATATTTGATTAATTTTAAAAAATGCAGACAACAGAAAATTACAATAAAAATTAAAAGCATGTGTAGCTAAAACTAGACAAACAAAATTTAAAAGATCGAATCAGTTGATTACAGACTAGAAATATACGTATTATTTAAAAATATCTCATCAAATTGATTAAATCAATATCAATTAATCCAATAATAATAATAAAAGCTTACAGGATTATTTTCAATGTTCCTTATATGAATCCTACACATGATACAAATTAATTACGCATATAGTAACATTAAAAATGACTGCTCCTCTCTCCGTTTTTTTTGATACACAATCTCACAGCAATTCATTTTTTAAAGAGTACTGCACTCTGGTTACAATAAAATTACATCTTTTCAATCTAAATCCCTCAAATTCACTGTCGAAAAGTTCCCGTTCTCCAGCAACTCTAACGGTTCCTCCGGTAACAACCCACTTCCTAATATCATATCGGATGGCACACCTAAGCTCTGAATGGCCTGCTCGAGTAAAGCTTCAGAATTGGGTTTTTCCGCGTTTTGCGGGTACGGTAACGCCCTGGCGCACGCATTCTGTTTGTGGTATTTACTTATATGCAAACACAAGGTAGATTTACCTAAAAAACTTGTCGCACAAACTAGAAAAATAAAAATATCTATTTTAAAACAAACTTATCGTAATACTAAAATTTACCTTCGCATTGGTAATTCTTCTGCCCGATGTGAGTCAGAGTGTGCTCCTTTAAATGCTCAGATCTTAAAAACGACTTGTTACAAGTGCCAATCGTGCAATGAAACTTCCGATCATTCGTATGAATACTTTGGTGTCTCCTTAATTTACTCGCAGTAGAAAATGTCCATTTACAATTCTCGAAAGTGCACGAATAAGGCTTCTGACCAGTATGATTCCTTTGATGCGCTTTTAATCGACAAGGATGCTCGAAGACTTTCCCACAGTTCGGCCACTTACATCTAATTTCCGATTCCTTATGCGAATGAGTTTTTGTATGAGCATTTAACGCTGTGTCCGAAAAGAATGTCTTATTACAATTTAATATCAAACATTGGAACGGTGCTTCGGATCTATCGTGGCTTTTCAAATGTCGTTCCCTACTCCTAATCGTTTGGAATTTCGCTTTGCACCCTTTAACGGGGCATAATAAATCCGCAGGCCTCTCGTGTAATCTTTTATGATTATTCAAGTTGTAAATAGTTGTGAACCTCCGTTTACACCCTTCCAGCGGACACACAAAATCCTTTTTATTCAAATGCGTCTCTTGATGTCGCTTCAATTTACACATCGTATAAAAAGCCCACGTGCAATTTGGGTGATCGCAAGGATAGGGTTTGTACCCAATATGAACTAGAGTATGTAACTTAGCGCTGCCGGATCTTACGAATGCTTCGTTACAATTTTGTTGCGCACATAAATATAGCTTGAAACCGCTGTTCGTTATTAAGCAGGGTATTTCTAATTCCATGTTTTTGACTACCCTGACTCTGTTTACCTCGATTACGCTTTGCTTATCGTTCTGCTTAAATATGTGCATTCCCATTTCCGTCATGGATACGAAACATTCCGGTAGAACTTTCTCCTGTTGATTATCCTCGAAAGCGATGAGTACTTTATTATCACAGTATATGAAGGAGATGTTCAAGCCGAATTTGATCTTCTTATCGATATCCTCGATTCGATCGATGATTTTTTCGATTTTATCTTTTAATTTGTATGTACTAGTATCGATGGTAATATCTCCAGTTATGCTTGACATCTCTAAAGATTCCCTCTGCGGAATCATCTCGTCATCGCTGGATTTGTCCATGCAGTTCGCCTGGTTAAACAACGGGTCTAGTTTCTGATTTATCATGTTGCTCTTGATTCCTTCGTTGCTTATAAGGAAGTTCTCACCTTTAACTATCCATTCGTCTATATTTTCGACGTCCAGTAGTGAAGTTCCAATGAAAATACATTGCTCTTCACTCGATTGCAGTGGTAGATCGTCTATGGAGCTGGCCATCCCTAAATTAAATTTTATTTATTAAAAAATGCATATTTTAACGAGTTTTGGTAGAATAAATTGGAAACTTACTTAAAAACTAGGTATAAAATATATTTTACTTCACATTTCGCCCGAACATAACCTAAAAAAAATCTGTCAAACATCGGAAAAATCTGTTGGGGAAGGTCACTTTATCCTGTGCCGGTAATGTAGATTTTGATGTGCAGATTTAAATTTGACTGACGGATTGACAACAAGACCTAACCTCACTTATTCTCCCGTAAATAAATTTAATTTTCAACAGAGATGAGTTTACCCACTGCGTTAGCAGCCAAATTATCGAAGAGGGGCTTGATTACCGGTAATATTTTATTTTAATAATTTAATTAAATAATTTAAATTTTATTTTATATTATTGTAGATACGAACAAGAAGAACGAAGGGGATGTGCACAATAATTACAAGGGTGTAGTAGGTTGTCCGAACAAGAATAATGTCTATCATGAATGTTCGAATTGGTGCCAGATCCACTGGAAGGGTGTCATCACTCCGGATCCCCGATATGCACGGAACGTTAAGCGAATGCTGGAAAAGTACCCCTTACCGAGTAATTGGACGGAGGTTTTCGATAAGGGAATGTAATTATTATATAAACGAGGAATAAATCAGGAGGGGTTGTATTAAAAATTTAATTTAATTCTAGTGGTAGATACTATTATTGGAATATGGAGACGGATTTAGTATCGTGGCTCCCTCCGAAATACCCGAAAGCACTACCTACGGAATGCACAGCGAAACTGAGGATGAAGCTGCATCAGCCGTCATCAAAAGAATCTAATTCGGATAGGGATCGAGATAGGAGGAAAGATCATAAGGATCGTCACCATAAGGATAAGAGGGAAAGGGATAAGAGGGAGGACGATAAGAGGAGGCACGATGATGATAGGGGCAGGAGGAAAGGGAAGAATGATGATTTGGATCCTATGGACCCCTCGGCGTATAGCGACGTCCCGAGGGGGACGTGGAGCGATGGTTTGGAGAATAAGTCGAAGGCGGATAACACGGCTTCGGGGGCTCTGTACCAGCAGAGGCCGTATCCCTCGCCGGGGGATGTTCTGCTTGAAAATAAAAAGATGAAGCGATATTGATTGTATTCGTATTTTGTAATCGTGATTTTATGGAATAAATTTTTAAGTATTTTTGTTGTGTTTTTGTTGATTTAAGTTATTTAAGGTGCTAATAGATTGCGTTTACAAATTTGTTGCAAACCGGTTCGGTCGGTGAGGCAATTGGGTTAATAGGGCGGCATTGAGCGCGTTCGCTTTTAGTTCGTATTTTACCGCCACGAGGTAAATAAGCAGATTGTGAACGCGCCCACTGCATGATTGGTCGCACGAGTTTCTAGTGTGGTGTAGTGTTGTATACCGAGTTGGTTCGGTTTTTTCAGGTTCTACTATAAGCAGTATTATTTAATGGTCGACAAGCTGTAGTAAGTTTAGATAATTCGGCGAGAAAGATGACGGAGAATATCGAGATACAGAGTCTGGCCCCGAAAACGAATTTGAGTGCGGTATCTGATAGCCCGGTCACAGATCCAGCTTCTAATACTAAGGTTTGTCCGTAATAGAGACTCATTTCTAACCCTTCTTATTGGGATTATCAAAAAATAGGTTGATTTAATTAATTTCCTGCTTCCGAAACGATTCGTTTAAAGGTAGATTTACCACCGTAGCTGTTAGAGTTGTTTTGAGTAATTTCGTCCTATATTTTTTTGATCCGACGTTATTTTTAATGATTTGTTTTTATATGCTTTGAGGGGTGAGTTAACCTCACTAAAACTGTAATAAAATGTGTGGAATTATAATCGAGATATTCGCGATTATGTAATGGCAATAATTTTTTTTTTATTAGAGTGCAATAAATATATATTTTTTTATATACTATATAATGTGGTGGGTCATATGATTTTATTATGCGAATTTAAATATTTGCATTTTTTGTTTCCCCATTTCTCCCCGATTAAATTCGCGGTAGCATCGCGTTTAGTTAGGAAGTAGTTGTCAAGCACCTCCTAATTAATAATTGCAGCACCCAAACTAGTTTAGATAATTCCAGCAGTTTATTTAGTTCATTCCCGTATATCGTGCGATAAGCGTTTAGATAAATGGCAGACGCGATTAGCGCAAGAAAACAGGTGAATATTTATTTAAAATATTCCCCCCTTTTTGTGAGAAAAAAATTAAATTAAATCCTGTGTGAGTTAACAATTAGCACGCGTCAATCGCGTTAGACTTGCTAGAATAAGATTTATTTTTTAAATTTGTATTATTTACTGTTATTTATTATATATTCTAGGGTTTGGAGGGAACAAATGCCTTTGTTGGTCAAAGATCGAAATTGGTAAGATACATGTTATGTATGCTTTACCATTTTTGGTCTTTATTTTACTCGAATTTATCTCTCTTCCTTCAACATTCTCTCCCGTGTTAATTCATTAATTAATGCATGTATTATTTATTATGGTTTTGTTTAAAATTCTATTTTTAAATCGTACAATGGCCTTAAACAAAGAAGAGTTCTGTAGATTTAACGATAACTAAAATATATATTTGTATCAATATTTCCTTCTAAATTGCGCAACACATCTTTCGCCAGGCCACTGTATGCAATTAATAAATTTTCTGAATAGTAAAGTATCTTTATTAGTATCACTTTATTAATAAAACCGCTCAATTCCGACTAATAAAATTGTGCTCCTGTACTATTCAGAAGAGAGTAACTATAATTGTGTGTGATTGTGCCTCCGTTATTGAGTTATATAATTTTTGTGATAACCGCCTCCCCTTTCCAATCTAACGAAATCATTGATTGCTATTCTTAACATTTTAGGATGCTAAAACTACCAGCGCTTTAAAAAAATCCAGCCGTTACAGGAGCCGTTCACTCTCGGCCTCATCCACCGACTCTTACAGCTCAAGTAAAAATGAAATCATTAAACGAATTAATCAAAAATAAATCAATTTTTTAAACTAGCTTCTTGTACTGGGAGTAGTTCTGAGGAGGATGACGTGTCGCCTCGCGAAAAAGTCCAAAAAAACTCGAAAGGTTTCTCCGATTTCTGCGTGAGGAACATCCAGCAGCACGCTTTCGGTAGGCGCGAAATTGAAATCGCCGAGCAAGAAATGCCCGGAATTATGGCTTTGAGGAAACGAGCCGGGGACGATAAGCCGTTGAAGAACGCCAAAATCATAGGCTGTACTCATATTAATGCTCAAACCGCTGTGTTAATCGAAACGCTCGTAGCTCTAGGCGCTAGCGTCCGCTGGGCCGCCTGTAATATATATTCGACTTTGGTAAAGATAATTTTAAGACTTAAGTTAAATAAAATAGGGCGACATTTTTTGAATGATGTTTAGAATGAAGTAGCCGCAGCTTTAGCCGAAGCCGGGTATCCGATATTCGCGTGGAGATCGGAGACTGAGGAGGATTTCTGGTGGTGCATCGATAAATGCGTTAACGCGGAAAATTGGCAGCCGAATATGATTTTGGACGATGGCGGCGACGCGACGCATCTTATGCTTAAAAAATATCCTGCCATGTTTAAATTGATTAAAGGTATCGGTCGTTATCTAAATCCGCTTTGACGTTGATGTATGGCGTGATATTGAGATTAATGTTTTTAGGAATCGTTGAGGAAAGCGTAACTGGCGTCCATCGTCTGTACCAGTTATCTAAATCTGGGAAATTGACAGTACCAGCTATGAACGTTAACGATTCGGTGACGAAGACGAAGTTCGACAATCTTTATAGTTGTCGCGAATCGATTATTGATAGGTAATTAAATGGGGGAGGAAAAACTTTATGTTAACAACAAAATTTTAATTGAAGCCTAAAACGCTCGACGGATATCATGTTCGGCGGAAAACAGGTCGTGGTCTGCGGGTACGGCGAGGTTGGGAAAGGCTGTTCGCAGGCGCTGAGGGGATTAGGCTGTATTGTTTATATAACAGAAATTGATCCTATTTGCGCTTTACAAGCGAGGTAAACAATCAATCAAACTGATTGACGCATCACGTGTATTCGTAATTTTTTTTTATAGCATGGATGGGTATCGTGTTGTTAGAATTAACGAAGTAATCCGTAATGTTGATATTGTGATAACGGCCACCGGCAATAAAAATGTTATCACTCGCGAACACATGGATAAAATGAAATCGGGATGTATTGTCTGTAATATGGGACACTCAAATACTGAAATAGATGTAGTAAGTTGTTTACGCAGCACTCGAAATGATAGATTAGACATTCTAATTTTTTCCTAGAATAGCTTAAGAACCCCCGATCTAACATGGGAACGAGTCCGTTCGCAAGTCGACCACGTCGTCTGGCCCGACAGCAAAAGAATAATACTTCTAGCGGAAGGCCGTTTGGTCAACTTAAGTTATTCGACCCTACCGTCGTTCGTTGTTTCCATAACTTCAGCCACGCAGGCCTTAGCTTTAATCGAGTTGTTTAACGCCCCACTCAATCGTTATAAGTCGGACGTATATTTGCTTCCGAAAAAAATGGACGAGTACGTAGCCACATTACATCTGCCAACTTTCGACGCTCACCTGACTGAATTATCCGACGAACAAGCTAAATACATGGGACTTAATAAAGCAGGGCCTTTTAAACCAAATTATTACAGGTAATTCCGGCCGGGGGATAATTCGCTTTAATCTGATTTAAATCTGTTTCAGATATTAGTACTTTTAGATTTATTTGAGAGGAGAATTTAGTTGGTGACGGAAAAATTGAGAGAAAATGGTTGTAGAGTTTCCAATAATAAAAAAATACACCCAAGCTGAATGTTGCTACCAAATTTAAAAAATTTAAAAAAAATGAAAAAAGTATTATATTTTGTAAAACGCGTTTTACCAAGATTTTTAGTCCCACGGCAGAATAATTGTTATTTTTTTAATGTACTTAAAATGGGCTTCTTTCAAATTCTGTTTTACGTAATCGACGTAAACAAATACATATTTATATAGTACCTGTTTCTAAAAATAAATCACTTACTTTTAATCTTCAATTTTCCGCCTATTTTAAATAGTTTTGACGTTCACTCTAATAACAGATTCTGTAGAAAGAGAGGAATTACTAATAATTGCATTGCTGGAGTTGCAAATTAAAAAAAATAAAAAATAATAACGAAAAAAAAAAAACAGAAGAACTTATTGCTTTTATAACAGGCATTTCTATTTTAATTATTTTTTTAATTTTATTTCCTAATACGCATTCATAATTTTGTGATTACCTTAGCTGTATGTCTACACATACACACATACATTACTTACATACAATTAGTTAGTTAGTCGTTGTGTTTTAATAAAAATAATCCAGCTTTATTTTAATTCCGTGATAACATACATATTCGTTTTATGTTATTTTAGTTTTCAGTATTTTATTAGAAGTATTATATTATAGTTTTATTATAAAGTTAATTAAAAGCAAGTTATTGTAAAATAAAAAAATTAAATTAAAAATTAAATTCGATTTTAATTCAATTCCCCCTCTAACCTCTTTCAAATTCCGCGCCATTTTGCGCATCCGTTATTTGAATACCAACTTCGCATATTACCCGCAAGATGGCCACGATTGGCTTTTCAGAGTTTATATCGCGATTCTTGAAAAACGTTGCAAATATTTTCAAAATATAGCGAGGATCCTGCGCCATTCCCCAAAATATACCTAAAAAATCCATCCAAACGTGAGTATTACTCCCCATTTCGTATATTTTGTGGTTATGTTCCTATCGCTCTAATTAATTTTGTCAACCCTACCTGTATTTATGTATACAACAAGATGACTTGTCCCTGTTATGATTATTATTTTATTTTAAAAGGGATACCTGCAAAATGGGAGGCTGTAGGTGCAGTTACAGGAACTGTAAGAGTGCTACGAAAATAAGTGGTGAGCTGCATTTCTTCCACTACCCCGTCAAGCATAGGGAACGGTGTAATCAGTGGATTAAAAACGCGAGGAGGCCCGAATTTTTTAGTTTACCAGACGATCAGTTGAGGAACAAAGTTGTTTGTGACCTACATTTCGAGAGGAAGTATTTCACGAATGTGTTAAGGAAACGTTTAGTTCATAACGCTGTACCTACTATAAATACGGGTTGCGACGAAGAGATACTGAACGAGAATTCGACAGAATTCAAGGAAGTGCAAATTTTACCAGCTAACGATGATGGGACTATATTTACTGTCGATACCGACAGTATGCAGAAAACTACCGACGAACCGATATCAACTTATAGTTTCCGCAACGGAGCTTTAGTACCTGTTTATAACGAGGAGCAACCTGAGACAGAGCCAGTTTTGTATACGATCGAGGAGGACGATATTAAACCTGTAAGTTATCAACAAACAAATCAGAATTCGAATTATCTATTTCTTGATTCAAACCGGCAAGAACCTGTGCCGGAAACGTACGAGATTGTATTTAATGGAAGTTTGGAGAATAGCCAGGTGTCATACGAGAGGAAAAATCAACATGCGGAATACCAACGGAAGAAGTATACGGAACCTCCTCAGGCGAAAACTACATCGCAGGATGCTATGGAGGTGGTTTATATCACCGAACACGAGGAGCGAACACAATCACCACCTGTTATTGTTAAAACTGAAATCGATGCTGTAGCTATAGAACCGGTAAGATCAAAAATTATAAAATCGAATTTAAACGCAAAGGTTCAAACTGAACAAGCTGCAATCCCGCAAAGACCTCAACCGATTAAACGAGATTTCATAAATCAGATTAACATTCACAGTAGGGAAATCGCTTCTATAAAACGAACTTTAAACGCGAATTTGAGGAACTCGCAAAAATTTAATCTGAATAAACTGCGGGGTAGGATCTCGCCTACGCTTCTAGGGGCGTTAAGTTTGAATTTGTATAATAGGAAAAGGTATTTTACTCAGGATGAAGTCGAGTTTTTAACGACGGTTTACGAGATATCACCGGATGTGTATAACATGTTTATTGAGAAATTGCGGTGGAATCTCCCCGACCCTTCGGTGGTAGAGGAATTGTTGAAGAAGTAGGATTTTATCGTGGATCTATTTTATTTGATTGTATTGGAGGGGGATTCCACGCAAAACTAGATATATTCAGTTTCGAAGCTGTAATCACTGGCAGTTTAGGTTTATCTGCGGAGGTCTGGTTTTTGTATCGTGATTTTGTTTTTCCCCATCTTTATTTAGGCTCCGTTAGGTTTTAGCTGCAACACCAATTTTTCCCCCTAGATTCTGCGTGTCTGCTTTTGCAGGGGTCCTTCTTATTTATCTTTATTTTTATTATAAATTAATTATTAGTAGTATTAGAATTAAATATTCATCGAAGGGATAATATAATGAATAATATTAATTAGATTAAAGATAACGTATCAAATAAAATTTATAGTGCCCTATATCAATTACGAGTAAACTAATTGTGGACATCTTGAAAGATTTATTATTTTTATTTTCCCCTCTTCACAAATGGATAGGATTGTTTTTAGCGTATTAAATATTCTTTAATTAATTAAAATTTCTTGTTTAATAGGTGTTAAGACATTGTGTATATAGTGATAATCAGTGCGCAGTTTAGGATCATTTTCTTAATATTGATGTATGTAAACTATAAGTTACAGGTTTATTAACGAGTGTATATGAAATAATATAAACAATTTTATGTATTTTCGCAATAAATCTTTTAGTATATCGTCTAGAATTGCTTTTTAAATGTGTGATAACCCTCCTTTATTTTTATTATTACAATTTTATTGCAATTTTATTACAATTTTACATGAGGTAAAACTTAAAAATAGTTTCTTGCTTGTACACCTCCCCGGGGTAGAGTATGGCCGTAGGAAAATTTTTCTGAAACAAAATTATATTTATTTCGAACTTTTGAATCTAAATTAATAAAATTTAACCCCTACATGATTCGCCGCATCCGGATAATTCTGCGTCTCCAAACAGAACGCCCCGTGCTTGTAATAGTTCCCCTTCTTCCCGGTTACAGTCACCAATTTCGTGGTATCCTAGAAATAAACTAAAATGAATCCTATTTCTCCTCTCCGCTAACATCGATAATACCCCTTTGACCTCCGTGGGATCCTGCGGAATAAAATTCGCTGTGTAGAATTGCACTCCAGGCTGGTCGCTGTAAACTTCTAGAGTCCTTTTCGTTTCAGGATGATTCACCCTGAATAAATAGGATTAGATTATTGTTAGAAATAAATTGGAGTAAATGTTGTATCAACCTTGCCACGAACGTTAATTCCTGTTTCAATCCTTTATTGACGCAGAAATTGTGATCGAATCCTGTATACCCAGGAACTTTATTGATGACCTCGCCGAGGATTTTCGGAACTTGCAGATCGAAAACTGTGCTCACCACAGGTAGAATTTTACCTTGAATCGTAAATAAATTTAGTAAAGTCGGTCGTACCGTTTCGGAACGGATTGCGAGAGTAGTGTTGGTTGCATACACACGAATTATATTGATGTAATAATCGTAAGTAATTTCTTTTTAAATTATTCAATTTAACCTGTTGGAATAGCGTTAGCGTCCACCTCAGTAGTTGCATCAGCATTAATACAAACGACATGCTTGTATAACCCATCAGCTCCCGCCCCCTCCCCGGCCAGATTGAAATAAGAGTGATTCGTTAGGTTTACGTAAGTCGGCTTCGTAGTGGTCGCCTTGTAATCCATCTTGAATTCGTTCTCTTCGGTCAATTCGAACGTCAGATTTACGAGTAAATCCCCAGGGAATCCCTGATCACCATCTGGTGAATGGTGACTCATCACGACTGTCGTCCCCTTAATGTAGGCTTCCCAAATAACCTGCGGATTTAATTTTTATTCATAGGAAAATTTTGGTGATAATTTTACTTTATCGAAGCCTTTAAACCCGCCATGCAACTGATGCTCCCCATTCAGATTAGCTGCCACTTGATATTGTTGATCGTCAATCGTGAATTTCGCGGACCCGATCCTGTTGCCAACCCTCCCTATCGTCGCTCCGAAATAAGGGTTGGCCGAAGATTGGTAACCTGATTAGATTAATATTTTTTTTGTTAGAAAAAAAAATATTTTAAAAGTTTTAAATTAATGATACCTGCGATGTTATTAAAGCCCAAGACGATGTCACCGAGCACGCCATTCTTATCGGGAATTGAGATCGATGTTATTGTAGCGCCGTAGGTTATGACTTGTACGGTTACGTTATTGCTATTGATCCAGGTGAAACGCTTAATTGGAATATCCACGTTGTTTTCATCCTTGATATGATCAAACACGTCTTGCTGTAATTTCACTGAGGAATATGACCTTGCACAACTCATTGTTACTCGCCTTGTGTAACGTGTTATCTGCGTTTGGGCGGTTATATAGACTAATTAGAGCTGATAACGGGAGTATTTTTATGTTTATTATTTATAAATATTGGAATATTTGCGGGTTTTTATTTTTGTTGTGGTTTTATTCTAATTCATTCACGAAAACAATTTTTTTATATATAATAAAATAATTAAAGGAAACCGGTTTTTCTCGATTATATTACATAAACATTCATATTTACACACAATTGGTTGTTAAATAGGATTATATTGCAGTATTTATTAGCTAAATATGCATCATATTGAGGTGAGGCACAGCCGCTCACGCTGACACTAACAGTGTAGTGTTGGTGTTAGTGTGGTGTTGCAGCACACAAACTAAATGTATTCATAAAAAGTCGCGTTGAATTATTGTTGGGGGCGGATTCTAGGCTCCTCTCTCTACATTGCATGCAGCTGCTTTATCTTCAATTTTTTTTATCTGTGTATTCAATGAGATAACACGATAATCTGGTTAGTTTTCAATGATTAACTTTTTTATATGCACTGTATTTCGACGTTTCGGCGAAAGATCTATCTCCATCTTCGGGGTACCGCAGAAAACAATTTTTTATAGCTTTATCTGAAAAATTTTTGCAAAACTTGTTTTTCGGTGGTTTAAGGCATTTTTATAAGCAAGAATGATCGGGGAACATTTTTCGGTCGCGAACCACCTTTCGTGCGTGCCTAGGGGGATTCCGTAAAATGACCGGGGTTGTGGTCGCGCGTTCGGTCAATGTTTGTGAAGATTTTCCCCTGAAAGTTCTATATGTCGTATAATACTTTTTTATATGCACTGTATTTCGGCGAAAGATCTATCTCCATCTTCGGGGTACCGCAGAAAACAATTTTTTACTGCTTTATGTGAAAAATTTTTGCAAAACTTGTTTTTCGGTGGTTTAAGGCATTTTTATAAGCAA
>SMLS01005334.1:0-29270 GCA_004785975.1 Popillia japonica | reverse complement strand
TTTTTTTTTTCTTCTTTCCATAACAATTTCCAGGTAAGAGGCATGAATCTAGAAGACAATGTTGAGGCGAATATTAAGATGTAACAAAATCTTCTGGTGGTATTTACTGATGAAATGGCTGAACAAAACGACCAGCAAAGGGAGCCCAATAACTTCGGCAGCCCCCTTTTCCGCGAGATACATAAAAACTCGTGGTTGACGAAGATTTCTTCTAGCGATCCTAAGAAGGTAAGCCATTTAATTATTAATTTTTTTCTTATTAAAAAAAAATTATCATTATTAGAAAAAAGAAAAAGTATGGGTAGTATTTTGTGTGCATGATGACAATGAAGCATTTCTTGAAACATACATAGATTGTAAATCATCAGTGACTCACAAACCTGATTGGTTTATATCCTTACAACACACAAACCACATATCATCAACCATATGTCCACAAGAACAAGGGTACGAATTCGTCGTGACCTTGAGTAGCGAAATTGTTAGGTTGGCAGCCCCCACATGGGAACAGATGTTAGATTGGGTGGAAAGTTTAAGAAATAAATTAGAGGAATTGCGAATATTAAGTCCGAAAGAGAACGTTTATAGTAAATTACCAGAAAATAAAGGGATTTCACTACTACCAACTAGAGATCCTACTTCACCCTTACCACCACCACCCGCGATACCACCAGCGTTCGTTCCGGGCGTGGAACCTTTAGGAACCAATAGAGATAATGAAGCAACAGATACATATCAATCAAGGTCTAAATTCAAAAATTTTAAATTATTTCGTCACAATCTAAAACAATTTTAATTTTAGAAATCATAGCATATTAACCAGAGGTTCATCATTACCAGACGACGCTGGGAACTCATATCTATTCGATTCAGAAGATAGTGCAACTTCCCAATCAACTCCAGTTAGAGATGTGTTCAATTTTGAATCTATAAATTCCGTCCTTATTACGAATACTCAATCACCAAGTAGAAATAATTATGATAGGTTATTTTTAGGAAGACAAACTCCAGGTACCAATCAAGGCAACCAATCTGAGACTTTGACCAAATTCATATTTATAGGCCCGTCGAGTACATCACCAAACGAAATACTCCAAGTCTCTCCAAGTCGCCTCCAGCCCGCTCCACAACCCTACCGTACGTTGCGGGAGCAACAAGTCCTACAACTCGAAAAGGAAATGAAACATCCCAGTGGAGTGAGACTGCAGCTAAGAAGGAAGGATTGTGTTAATTCCATAGCGTTAGTGGATGTGATGGGAGCTGTTTGGATTTGTGGCTGGAAGCAGAAGGAACATCCGATGTTATACAACGTTTTACACATAGGAGATCAACTGTTGAATATTGAAGGTGTACCAGTGAAATCAGCGAATGAGGCTCATAAAATGCTGCGAAATACGTCCTCGTTATATGTAAGCTTTTAACAAATTAATTTATGTTGAAACTAATTCTAAAATTTCAGGTAAATATTATCGTGAAAAGGATCCCTTTTGGCGAGGTATTCATAATTCACCGTGATACTGAAGGTCAACCTTTGGGCATCGTGCAAGATGGAAACACAGCTGTGATACAAACTGTTCAGGCGCATAGTTTGGTAGCGCGTCATGGTTTATCGGCTAAGACCAAGACTTGTGATGGGCTCTCCTTCACAAACTGGGTCTTAACTGAGATCAATGGCCGTCCGTTGAATCTATTTTTTAAAGAGAATCAAGTCCGCGATCGTCTGAATTCAGTTGGCCGTGATATATCGATATTAGTTCAACCTTTGGATCTGATCAAACAGCTAAAGAAACAGATGAAGACGCTCAGGAACTACAAAGACTATATATTACAGTGATATATTTCTCTATTGGCCGGGATGTGCTTAGTATTCCATTCACGTGAATTAATTCAATCTTATATTTGTATTATTAGTCGTTAAGTTGTTTTTTTTTGAGAATAACGTCTGACCTTCTCGTAGTGTACACATAAAACTGTGATTGTTTTTTATATATATTCTGGTGCAGCATTATATTATGATATAAAATACACTTTTTACGATTTTATTTAAACGTGTTTCATTTGTTCCTAACCCAAATAGAAATTCGAAGGTGGGAATTTGAAACCATAAGAACGATTCACATCAGCGTTTGACGTTGCGAAAAAAATTATGAGTTAATTCATTCTGTTATGCAATAATAGTGGTGTATAGTATGTTCAAAATTCTAAAAAACTAGCTTTTAATGTGTTTAGAACTGTTAGTGGACCTTCTGCGGCGATAATAGGTTAGTTAGTAGGAGGTACTTTTGCCGTTATTTTTAATAACCCATGTTGAGGATCTGAGCTTAATGCTAACAATTTCAAAAGTTTAATCCCATGGTCTTCAAAAAATGGTTTCGTTGAAGCTGTCGTCTCTAAATATTTTGTTATTTTTGGCCATTCAATCACATATCCACTATCTCAGTTTTTACACCCATACAATAATACCACCACTTCCCAAAGCATGACGAGACAAAACTGTTTTCTCGTAGATCGTACTTCGGGCTTGCTTTCCTATAAATCATCAAGGTTACAGTGTGCTGCTAAGAAATCAACATCTAGATTTTGCAACAATTTGCAATCAGCTAATCGTGTGTGAAGGTGGAATGCAGTGACCTAGGTTTTGGAACGATTTGGTTTTAAAGAGTTTTCGTCATAGTAAAAGTAAACATGACGTTCTCTAACCTTGCTCCAAATTCTTCAAAGATTCTTCCTCGAGCCGTCATCTTCGCATAAAAAGTGTTTGTATCTGCAGGTGTTGGTTGGTTGTTGGTGTAGATGTTAAATAGAATCTATTCTATTAGATTCACTAATTGATAATCTCCTGTTATGTCGTAGACGTTTAACAGCATTTTGTGGTGGTTTACGGTGTCATTGTCAATTGCTTTGGTTTCATTTCCCATTTCTATTTGCTCTTTAAGTCCTCCTCTTTACTAAAGACCCTTGAAAGGTTAGTGGACAGGTTTATAAGAGATACCGCGTTGAGCAATCAGCCACTACTCAGTAAGTAGACGATTTCAATATGCTACTTTCAAAGTCTCTAGAAGACAAAGAAATAGCCATAGCGACCTTCCTGAAGATAGAGGGAGCATTCAATAATGCTAGTACAAACTCCATTATCGAGGCACTACGGAGCTTTTGCAGTGGATAAAAGCTAGCTTGAAGAAAAGGATAAGTACATCCACAATAGGCGAGGGTACCATCATAGCAGACGCAAGAGGGGGCTATCCACAGGACGGTGTCCTATCTCTCCTATTGTGGGCTGCCTTGGTGGATGACCTAATCTCCAATCTGAACAGTAAAGGCTTTCATTGCCTATTGTAAGGTCGTCTGCGTACCTTACAATAGTCGTCAGAGGTCGGTTCCCCAAAGTTGTGGTGAAACGTATGCAAGCCGGAATCAACGCGGTGGATAACTGATGCAAGCAAGAGCGGTTATCAGTCAATGTTCAAAAGACACAAGTTATCACCTTCACTAGGAAAAGAATGCTAAACGGCCTACAGCCATTAGTGTTAGGAGGTGAAAGGGTTCCATATGTCAAAGAAGCACAATACCTTGGGGTATGGTTCGATCAAAGACTTACGTGGAACACACACATTCAAAAAACAACCAACAAGGCCACTATTGCCCTAGGAAGATGCAGAAGGCTTTGCGGTGGGAACTGGGGCCTCAACTCCAAAATGACTTTGTGGTTGTACACAAGGATAGTCAGACCCATGATAACCTACGGAGCAGTAGTATGGTGGCCAAAGCCACAACAGGCGGGGGCGGCCAGTGTGCTGGGGGTTCAGAGACTAGCTTGCCTCTGTTCCACTAGCGCGATGAAGTCGGCTCCCACCGCGGCGTTGGAGGTTATCCTAAACCTGCCACCACTACATATTTACATTCAAGGAACTGTGAGGTCCACAGCATACAGATTGGCATATAAACAAGCACCGAGCAGTAAATCGCACGGTGCTGAATATCAAAAACTTACGAATGAGCTTTAGGAGCGACTCCATGGTTCAGAAATTCAACGTGGATAGAAAATACCAGGTCATAATACCAGACAAGAAGGACTGAGAGAAAGGGACTCGAACTGGTATACAGACGGCTCCAAAACTGAACATGGCGTAGGAGCCGGCATATATGGAGGAAAGCCTAGGAAGACTCGCTTGATAAGCTTCAACAAGGACACAACGGTCTTTCAAGCTGAGGTAGCAGCAATTCACCATTGCGTTAGAGAAGTGGAAAGATGGACCGGGTCCGGTAAAAGCGTGGCTATCTTCTCAGAGCGCCAAGCAACACTTAAAGCGATTAGTTCAGCAAGTGTTGACTCCAAACTGGTTTGGGACTGCGTTAATGCCCTAAACGAGGTGGATTCCCAAAAGAAACTAATTTTGGCCTGGGCTCTCAGCCACGAGGGTGTGAAGGGAAATGAGGCGGCAGACGATCTGGCTAGACAAGGTTCGTCGAAGCAACTCGTTGGGCCTGCCCATCCTTCGACACCACCAAATCACAAATCAGAAAGTCCATCAACGAATAGATACATAATAAGTCCAGGGAATGGTGGCAAAGATCACCTGGACAAAGACAGGCAAAGGAGTTCTTAAAAGAACAGAAGCTTGAATTCACTAGAGACCTGCTGGATAAAGACAGGAAAACAGTCAGAATGATAGTAGGTCTGTTGACAGGACACTGTAGACTAAATAGGCATATGTACCATCACGGACTTTGGTTATGTCCGGTATCTAGCGGTACAGCCTGCGCTCCTGTCTCTATTCCCTTTAACATAAAACGGACATGGTGACAGGAGCGCAGACTGTACCGCTAGATACCGGACATAACTAAAGTCCGTGGGTGTACAACATAGGCCTAGCGAAAGATGCTATATGCAGATTCTGCAAGGCGGAGGAAGAAACCCCAGTCCATGTACGGTGCCACTGCGAAGGCCTGGCAAGGACAAGGTTTCTAATTTTGGGCACACAGTACCTATTCCACAGCACAAAGCTACATACAGGAGCCGCTCTTAAGGCCGTTAAGCCTCATAAAGAGGACGCCTTCTAGGATTACTGGGGATCACAATAGACCGGGAACGTCGCGGTGAAAGAGGCCCGTAGGGCCATCCCTAATCTAATCTAATCTAATCAGCTCCAATTTAGTCTGGAGATTGCCTTGAAAGACTAAATAAAGTTCTCTCAGCAGTTGTTGAAGAGTTGTAAGAGCCAGTTTTTTGTGCCAAGTCCGAAATGTTCGCGGCTTTTCCGTTTTCCAACGTAGTTGTGCCATCGATGAGTTCTTTTATTGTAAACGGAGATGACAAAAATAGTTATTTTCGCTGCAGATATTACGATATCGTGTTTTCTGACTTCTTTGTGTTAGCTGTCCGTTTAGGAGGAATGGGTGGGGTACTTGATTGGTTGCTTTTTGAATGGGTTTTGGATTACCGTCAGGTTCCCTGATGAGGTTCGATGATACCTTACTGCTGCGTTTCTGGAATCTCTATCCACTTCTTTCGCCTTGTTTCGCTAAGTGTGGTCGTCAAGGTAGTTTGGCTAGTATGTTTTTTGATACTTTTTGTCTTTAATGTTTTTTTTTTAATTTTGATGTCGTCGTGGCGATCTACTACTGTAATCCTTTTCCATACAAAACTAGAACCACAGTTTAAGTTCATTCTTCTAACAACTTGCGAAGAAGAAGTGCCTGTTGATGACATTTCTCGCTTGGTTTTATCAGAAAATCTGAACGACCTATCTGATTATAATAGTACAAACGAGAAAGACTGATCAAAACATTATTCCTATATGTTTCCCTTTAAGTTTACTTTCGCTATAAAAGGAAGACAATACACCTACATACTACGTCATATAACATTAAAAGTAAGTTTCTCATAATTCGGAATATACTATAGAGGAAAAATATTTAAATTAAGGAGAAAATTGTAGTTACTCATGACCGTGAAGCGAGATAAAGGTGTATAAATATGACGTCATTGTAATTACGTTAAAAAATATGAACCCTTGTACCGAAGTGCACGTTCAGATTGCGGCTAATCCAGAAAATTTGGTCATCGAAAATTTTAATTTTACGTCACGATATGAACTTTTCTAATCTATTTTGTAAACAGGCCGGAATCGCGATAACTAACCGCAGAGCTTTGTTTACGAAAATATAACGTTAGTAATAACTAAAAAAATTATACAACTTGTTTGTATATATTGCAATTCTAGTCGGTTTAAAACGGGAGTTAGAATTAATCTTCTGAAAAAGTAAAATTCTCAAGGTAAACTAGAAATTTTAAAGTTGCCAGCAAGGTTAACGAAATATACTATTCTGTTGGTTAAGCGAAAGAGTGTTATTCGAGAAGTATTATTTAAAAAGAATATAATAAAGCGTAACTAATAAGATAATAATAACAGAATTTAAAATTTGGACACAAAACAAATCGATAAATGCTGTCGTTTTGTGGGTTTTCCCATATCAACTGACAACTTGTAGTGAAGTAACCCACACACACTGTACACGGCTCTTGTGTATACGCGGACCTGTTTTCCTGTCTTCAGTAATATCTTCGCACGCGCAAGCAGCAGTCAAATTTACAAGAAAAACAAAGCCATACCTGGATAAAAACGCATAACAATAAACACGAGAATTTAAAACATCTCATTTTCACAAAATGAAGCAGTTAAGTAAGTTTTGCAGCGTTGCAGTAAAAGAGAGGTGATTTCGACGAAATATCCTTTGTTTTAGTTAATATATTCATTAGTGCTGCGGTAATGTTAACGATATACGCTGAGAATCCATCTGATAGTGTTAGCACGGCATTGAATCAATTTGCTTTAAAATTCCTTGCGGTAAGTTAACCTTTTATGCATGCCCCAAATAGCCACAATTCCATTATTATGTTATATAATTAATTATAATATTTCTAAAAATAACAATTTAAGTCACTGATTTTCCCATTCAAAAAAAAACAATACAAACAATAAAAACCGGTATCTCTCCTTCAAACAGGTTTCCCTTTTTGTTTTCTCTCATTATATTAGCTTATCACTGTCAAACTTCTAAATATTAGGAAACATCTCATCAAGCAGGAGATAATCTGAATCTAGCGATAAGTCCGTTTACGATATGGAACGTTATGGCCATGATAACGGAGGGAGCCCAACATCACACCGCGGACGAACTGGAGAGGGTCCTAGGCATTCCATCGGACCTCACAGAACTGCGAGACGAGTTTAGAAAATTGCAACAAACATTGAACAAACGTATAATGGTGAATCTGTAATTTTCTCTGACGACATCGTTTTACAAATGCGAACTTTTATATTGCAGAGAAATTCCAAATCGGTATCCTTGGAATATCTCAACGCAATCTTCACCAGAACCGAAAATAAATTAAAACCCGAATATCAGCAACTGATCCAACGACTCTATAACGTAGACGTGACGTCCTTAAATTTTAATGATGCTAGATTCGCCACGAAGTTTATAAACGCGAAATTATCGAACGTCACACGCGGAAGAATTAATAGTATCGTTAAAGAAGGTAAAGTACCGAATTGACCGCAACGACCGTACTATAATCGATAATTAAATTAATTTCAGACGACCTCACTGACGCGCAAATATTTATTACTAGCGCCTTATTCTTCAAAGGCCTGTGGGATCTAAAATTTAATCGATCAGACACGAAAGACGAACCATTCTACGACGAACAACACAGGGTTCTCCGCTCCGTCCCCATGATGTATAACAAAGGCTTGTTCCCGCTAACCATGATATTAAACGAGAAAGCTTACGCGATCGAACTACCATACGAAGTAAGATCAAAATTAAAATTATTTCATCAAGAATAGAACTGATTTTGTTTAGGAAAGGAAAATGTCAATGATCATCGTGCTGCCAATATCCATAACGCTCCAAGACACATTAGACATGCTGGCTCAACATGCTTTTACCGACATTCTAGACAATTTGGCGAAATCGCAAGCAATCTTCGGAAACGACCCGGTCAAAATCTACATTCCAAGGTTCAAGATTGCATCGGATTTAAACCTGAATTACGTGCTTTACCAGTTGGGGATCCGAGACGCGTTCCTCGCCCATAAAGCCGACCTCAGACGGATCTCAGATGTTCCCATGTTCGTTTCGAGAGTGATCCACAAGGCTGAAATCGACGTCGACGAAGACGGAACTGTAGCGTCGTCTATATCCGCAGCGGATATCGAAAATAAATTACCCGCCGCGAAAATCAAGGCGAACAGACCGTTTGCGTATTTTGTATATGATAAGGAAACAAATTCTATTGTATTTATGGGAAAATATAGCATTCCAAAATAGTGAATATCACGAGATTTTTTCATTTCTTTTTGTTTTAATTTAACTTTAGCTCAGTTCCTATTTAAGTGGATCTAATGATTATGATTATAGTATTTATTCGAAGTATTAGAATAAAAACTTGAAAGATATGTGGATGTGATTTTATTTATTTAGACTTTAATTACCTGCAATAGAGATAATTCCGCTTACGCTTATAAGTGTCCTTGAGAGATGACCTAAAATGGAAATATAAATATTGAGCAGCTGCGATATCGGAAGAGTTAATATAACGGATGACTAAGCGAAATACCCATTCATCATAAGTGTACTCATCTTAATCTTCTCAAGTCGAGAATAATAGCTTTCAAAGAAATGACTATTCTAAACAGTTTCTGAGTAATTCTACTGATAACGTTAATAATTCCGTTATTTCCGGAATAATTGTAGAATCTACTCTTATCAGATTAATCTACCTTTAAAATAACGAGAAAAACCAGAAAGGAATCAATACGTAAAAATGTTTGGGAAAAAGTTGCGGGAGGCACTGATTTGAGGAATTCTTGCTGCTAAGTATCACGTAATTATTTTATTACTGCTCAGTGAATAAACATTTTAGAGATCAGAATCTGATGCCACACAAAAAGGATTGGATATAGTTTTGCCAGAACAGAAATAGAATGTCCGTGTACTATCCAGCTTCATATAGCGCCTAATTTCCTCAGTAACAGCCTTAAGATTATCAGCAAAAATAGTTTTAAAATGGTTCTGAGTAGTATTTTTGGAAAACTGATTAAAGTAAAAATTCAATTTTCTGACTCGCAAATAAATAAAATTCTATTCATTACAAACCTTTCAAAATTTAAGAATTTTCTAATAAATCATTTGATCATCATATAGTATTTGTAAAAATAAGAAAAATAAAATAAATAATAACTATAGAGATAAAATGAATACTTTGTTTAATTATATAATATCTATCAAATAAAAAAATGCAAATCTCAATAAAGTAAGTATGAAAAAACAATTGTAACTTATATATATTTTTTGATGAATTGAATATATATTTTACAAATTTTGAAAACAAAATATTAATTATGGAAAAATTAGGATTAATAAAGGTGTCAACAACCCTGAATAATCAATATTCATTTTTTGTTTAATTAAGGAATAAATTAATTACATAAAAATAATTTTTTATGATAGCAATTTTAATGAAAAGTTACTAAATAGTGTTTAGCATATATATCATATTCATTAATGACAATAACAATCAAATTAAGTATTCACTTGATAATAGTTTATATTCTAAACTAGATATTCAACATTTATAGTCAATATTTATCAAGCAAATACATGTTTTTAAGGAGCATATACATATATGGAAATGTTAAGATTAAAAAAAATCTAAATATATTAATTGGAAATGAAGTAAATTATTATTATAATAACTTACAATTAGAAAACTTATTTTCAAATGTGTATTATCCAATATTTAATAAAAATGGAATTGTAAATAATGATTATGCTGCTGATATAAATAAAACTGTAATAATTTATAAAAATATTATAATAAATTTATCATCTGCACCATATATTTGTGATACATCAAAACCAAATGAAATAATAGATAACACTAACTTACAAAATTCAAATATGTTGAAAAGAATTTTACATGATAACATTATTACAGTTCCTAGATGAAAACAGAAAATTGATTCAAGAACTAAAATCATATAAGTATAATAAATTTGAACCAATAATAAAAGAATTATAAAAAATTATAAATCAGTATTATAAAATTATTAAAAATGAATATTAAATTATCAGTAGCAAAATTAGAAAAAGATTAGAGAACAATACATATAAGCACAATTAAAAATGAATAGTTTCAGAATATTAAAAATCAAATAATCAATAATCATGTTTCTATTGTTTCGAAGATGATAAAAATTAGTAAGCCTGCTGTAAATAACCATTTAATTTTCATATTTTTCATCTACAGTTCATTAATTTTTAAATCTGTACCATTCAATAATTCGCTTATTTTCATTTATTTTAATGATTGGTTGCTTATTTATTAGTGTAATTCTCCATTGAGTTTTATCGGTAATATCAATCAATGACATTATTTACTGGATAAAAATTTTAGACTTTTTAAAATTTTTTTCTAAATCTTGATCATCTCTCAAATGCACATGCTAAGAATTTCAGAATTGAAATACAGTTTCAAATTAATTGAAACTATACACTTAACAAAGCATCAATATTGGCCAAACTCATTCATTATGTAATTCTTTTATGATGATGTTTGGAGTAAATTTCGTATTACGCTACTATTACTATTATTATTATTATTGTTATTATTAATAATATTATTATCAGTATTACTACTATTTAATTTTGCTATGCTATTATTATTGCTATAGGTATTGTTATTATTTTTTACTATTATCATTGCCTATATTGTTTGCATAGCTTGGTATTGTTGTTCGGGAGTTTTGGCATTATGGTGCAGTGGTGCATGTTTTGGAGCAATTGTAGTTTTAGGCAAATTCTATGGTAGAAACTTCTATAGGTATCCAGGGTTAATTTGAAAGCAGACATTGTCTGGAGTTCGCCCTGTGATTCCTGATGCATTTTTTTTTATTTGTTATTTTTATTATTATTATTATCTTTGCAACCTTGGCAATAAAGACTATATTATTATTATTATTTTTATTATTATTATTATTATTATCAACGAAAAAATTTCACAGAATTAAGAACTGTTTGAACAGTTCTAGGCCTGAATCTAGATCATTCCTTTATTAATTGCACCAGTTAGGCAGTTTTATGGAACAATCGCGTCCAAAATTTGGAATCCAAACTTAGGAGGTTGGAAAACTAAATTCACATTAGTTATGCGTATTAAAATTCTGAATTAGTTCTATTTTCAATTGGAACAAAACTGATACGATTCTGAAAACGTCTCGAACATGTTTGCAAGCTTTTTCAGCACAATGTGATGTATCCTCAGAAATAAACATGAGATAAAGCGTTATTTAAGTAATAAAAAATCAAAATTGCTTTAATAAACTACAGAAAAACTGGTATAGGTCGTTCATTTCAAAAATAAAGAACAATTTAACCGATTTTTATTTTTTTTTATAGAAAATTTAGTAATGTTCAGAAATATGAAGTCTGAAACCTTTATGGCCAGGATGGCGAATTGGGCGCAATACTTTTTACAGCATTCATGGATTTTAAGGGGACGTAATGGGGATACAATAACAGAGGAATGTGCTGATATTGATGTAAAACCCGCAGTAATATGTGGACGATTTCGAGAAAACAAAAAAGTAAAAATACAAGCTGAAAAGATGACGTATTTGAGGAGAGTCAAGGGGGCAAATTAAAAATGAACTAAAAAAGAACTTGGATTGCAGACCAATGAGAAGGAAAAGGGGAAGACCAGAAGGAATCTAAGAGAATATAGGAAAAATGGAATAAGGCCAAGTTAATCGTAAGAAATAGAAAAAAACTGGTGCAGATTTATTTTTGGCTAGGAAATAAATAATTCCCCGTTAGGTGTAAAATGGCAAAGATATGCTTTTTTCAATGAAATTTAATCTGGTTTGTATAGGCTGATCGATATACTTTGGCGAACCTGGTTAAGTACTACTTACTAACTCCAAAATAATTATAATTTTTTTTCTTTAATCTGAGTATGCAGTCAACATTTTATGAGTAATTGTAATAGTTATCCTCACAATTCCGTTATTTCCGGATATGATCAAAAGGTTAAGCCTGATAGGACATAATTGAGAATTGATCCTTATCAGATTAAATTATCTTTGAAATAACAAGAAAAACCGGAGTCGTTACATCATTCCCCTAGTCCCGAAGATGCGGTACACGAGAATAGAATAAAATCGAGACACTACGAGAAACATGCAACAATAGAGGATATACATAAACCGCAGATATAATTCGTGACGCCTGTAGTAAGTAATAAATCAATTGCTCATTAACTATATTCAATTGTTATAGCATATGTTTACAATACGTCGATAATGTTGAAACTCTATTTGTAGTAATTCTTCAAAGCCGTCGGGTTTTTCCGCTGTAAGGTAATGTATGAATTGAAACAATTTATGTGTGCTTTATGCGTCGTTTCACTAGCTGTATTGTCTTTGCATATTTAGTCATACTCATAACTGTTTGACGAAGGTATTTGAAATTTTTCAACAGGAATTCCAGACACTATCCTATACTCAGCTCAAAAATATACATAGCCACATACATATATACCATCATGCCCTCGTGACAAATACATAGTTTATATCGTACAGCGAAGAAACGAACATTACTCGGTGTTAACGTAAACAGTATTCGATTACAGCTTTCGCAGTTATAACGTGATAAAAAGGATATAAATATAAAATGTGCGCGAAATATTGTAAGGAAATCTATTATACACAGTTTTAATCCAATTAATTACAGTTTAATTTATTGCAGTTTATTGGTGTTCTACTTTAGCATACCTCAGTGTACTTTCACATGTATCGGTTCATACACAGAATGTGCAAGACGTCAAGAAACTCAGCGAATCGCTCGATAATTTCGCCTTAAAATTCCTAGCCGTAAGTAAATTCATTTTAAGTGCATTAATTTAAAATTTGATAACCGAAATTTTTGGTATTAAATTAGAAAACTTCAAGACAAATCGGCGATTCGGCCAACCTAGCGGTCTCGCCGTACACGATTTGGAATCTATTAAATATCCTCAGAGAAGGTGCGTTAGAAAATACAGCTACAGAGCTGGAAAACGCTCTAGGAATACCGCCGAATCAAAATAACGACGAATTTAGAGCAACTTACCAGAGGTTCGCGAATTATTTAAATGTGAGTACAATTTTGTATAGAACGCAACATTTTCTATTTTGAAGCTATTTTTTGAAGGACAGCACTAGATACTACGCAAACACTTTTATCGTATAAATATTTTCTCAATTACAGAAACAAGGTGACTCAGAAGTTACTCTAGATACCACAAATTCCATATTCACGGCAGCTGATCAGAAACTCAAACCTGAATACCTGAGAATAGTACAAAATTTTTACAACACCGAAATAAAATCCGTCGATTTTAGAGACGTTAATAGCGCTGTTTCCATTATTAATAACCGGATTAAAGAAGCTACTAGAGGACGTATATCAAATTTCGTCAAACCTGGTAAGTTATTCGCGACGAGTTATTAGAATCATATTACGCCATAAATTTTCCGCAGATGATGTCGAAAACGCTGAGGTGTTCCTCAGCAGCGTCCTCTTCTTCAAAGGAATGTGGGTAAACCAATTTAACAAATCGAAAACAACGAGAGAACCATTCTACGACGATAATGGGAACCAAATTGGTGTAGTGGACATGATGAACAGTTTCAACCCGTACCCCTTCAGTTTGGTGCTAGATGGTAAAGCTATCGCTGCGGAATTACCTTATAAAGTAAGTCACCTTAAATAGGACTAAACTTAAATTAATTCTTCCAATTCTTAACAGGGAAACGTATCGATGATCGCAATTCTACCTAAACGAGGTCACACTCTATCCTCAGTGTTGGACACTTTAGAAAACACGTCCTTCTCGAAAGTGCTCGACGCCTTAGAGCAATCCGTCATCGATTTCGGTGAAGACCCAGTATACATGCACATCCCCAAATTCTCCATAATCTCCGATCTGACAATTAACGTCATACTAGATCAGATGGGGATTCGGGATTTATTAAACGACCGCAACGCTAACTTGTTGGGGATGTTCTACCATCTTTTGCACGTATCGCGAGTGCTCCAAAGGGCCGAAATACAAGTGGACGAAGAGGGGACCGTAGCGTCGGCGGTAGCTGGTAGTGTTATCGAATATAAAACGACGCCCCCTAAATTCGTGGCGAATAAACCGTTCGCCTACTTCATCGTGGATAAGATTTCCAGGGCGATTGTATTCGCTGGGAAGCTGAGTAATCCGAGAAAATTGTCGTGATTTAATTGAAATTAAATGTATTAAATATAGTTCCTTCTTGTGATGCTTTATAGGGATATGTTATTGTTTTCTTAAAAATAAAAAATAATTGGAATCGTGACAAAATGTTTGATTGACGGTGGAGATAGTTTTGCCAGAACAGAATTAGAAATAGAATCACGTCCTTGGACTTGCCAGGACAGTGACAGACAGATGATTACATCTCGCATGTATTTAACTCGTTTATCAGCGAAGCGAAGAAGCAAAATACAGTAAAAGTCCATCATAACGACGATCAAGTGACCGACAATTAATAGTAATAAGGTACAACACACAAGTTTCTGAATGCATTTGATTATAAATGAAGATAATTGTATTATAGCACATAGTTATAAATAACAAAAAACAATAACATAAACATGGACAAATTATTTTCCAAAAAAGTCAGTAATTTTTGTTTGCTTACTCGATTGCAAAAAATAGTTCACTTCTAAGGCCCTTTCCAATATTATGACATTCTTAATGTAAACTTAATCCCACTTGTCATTAATTGAAATGTGGTTTCGCGCTATTTTCAAAGCTTTAATGGCCTCCAATGTTGAGGGTGGTTCGAATTCCATCCCAGGCTCACCTTGATCTTCATCGATTTCGTACGCTTCGTCTTCTGTTTGTAATCCTTTTGAATTCATAACTAAATCTTCATCATTTAGCTGTCCCCATGTTGCCAAGTCTTAATCAACGTCAACAAAGTCATCAAATGTAACATTTGGATCAGTGTCCACGATGTACGTTTCTCGAATCAGTTGTGCCAAGGGAATGTTATGCTCGTCTTCAAAATGATCTTCTGTGGATATCATCATGACTAAAGCCTTTCGAAAATGCACTGTGTGATTCTTTATTATGCCTTGATCAAAAGGTTGTAGAACGGAAGTTGTATTTGGTGGGAGAAAACACAAATATATGGCCTTCAAATTCTGAACATTAAGATGAGCGCTGCAATTATCCACCAACAAAATTTTCTTCTTTGCCGCACATAGCTCCTTATTCCAGTCTCGTAAAAACCTCGAATATTTCGGACACCGTTCACACACGTCCGTTGGATCTGTAATCGGGTCTAAGGGGTAGTTTTTACGTATCTCTGCAAACAAATTTTCAAACATTCTTCAGTTGTACTTTCAGATACAGATGCAGATTCACCAGAGACAGTGCCACCCACAATATTGTCTTTGATCAAACTTTCTGAGCATTCATAGTTTTCCAGTCCTAAAAGTTTGCCGAAATCAATTTGTGGCTTTAGGATGGGCCCTGTTATTGGATTACCCTGGCTTCGTTTCTCTTTGAACCATCTCAAGAGTGTCTTATCTATGTCATCATATTGAGAGCATCTTAACTTCTTATTCGCTTGACAAGTAATTTTGAAGGAGTCCTTAAATTTTGGTAGATTTTTCCAAATCAGATACAGTGGAATGTGATAGACCAAAGCTTTTTGCAATCTCCACATTAGCCTCGCCATTTTTTATGCGTGTAATTATTGCAAATTTGTTGTTTATTGATAAGGCTTTTCTCTTTTTTTGTAGGCGTCATTCTGTTTTGAGACAACCTGTAGGATTGTGCGATTTTAGCAAAATAATTTTACTCTGTATCAAACTGTGCATACTTAGGTACCGAACGTGTATGTATTCGTAGTTCACAAACTAATTGAGGAGCATCGACCGAACACACATACATATGTACATGTAACAAATAACGTAATTTGAACAACAACGATCGCTTAAAAATATACATAACTGTCGGGAATTGGGAAATCACAGAAACGGGACCACTCGGAACAACAACACTCGACACAACAAATTCTCTACAGGTCGGTCGTTATAAGCAACTTGTTATTATCGACGTCGTTATAAATGACTTTCACTGTAGTTTTAAAATGGTTCTGAATCAGTATTTGAACCACTTCAATGCGCATGCCCAGAATTTCAGATTTGATAAACAAATTTCAAATTAATTGAAGCATCGCTATTGGCCAAAATCATTCATTATGTAATTTTTTATGATGATATTTGGAGTAAATTTCGTATTACTTCCACTGAATAGTAAAAAAAAATTATCAACGAAAATTTCTACAGAATTAAGAACTGTTTGAACGGTTCTAGGCTTGAATCTAGATCATTCCTTCATTAATTGCACCAATTAGGCAGTTGGACTGGAACTTACAGTGGATGCTAGAACCAGAGGCTTCGCGGACGACTTAGCTCTGATTGTAGGTGCCAGAGATGAGAACAGGCTTATGCATAACACAAATAAATGTCTTGAAGAAATCAACACTTGGATGGAGGTGCATTAGTTGACGCTTGCACGAGAAAAGACTGAAGAAGTTGTAGCAAAAGGAGGATAGTACCTAAGAAGACCGTTAAGTACTTAAGCGTCATAATCGATGAGAAGGGGAACTCTAAACAACATATACGTACGGTTGTAGACAAAGCCGACGAAAAGGCTGCCAAGATCACAAGGCTCATGCCCAACATTGGAGCGCCGAGTAGCACTAAGAGAGCCATATTAGCTAGCGTTACACACAACATATTGTTATACGGAGCGCCGATATGGATCAAAGCCCTAGAACGGAAGAAATACGCAGAACAACTTGCTAGAGCTCAGAGAAATATGCTTCTGCGAGTAGCATCTGCATACAGAACAGTGTCGGGCTTGGCGCTTCAAGTGATCACAGGGTCCATACCCATTGATCTTCTCGCTCTAGAAAGAACCCACACCCATGCGCATAAAGACGAGGTAGGCAAACGTCGCTTAGAAGCCAGGCAAAACACCCTAAAAGACTGGCAGAAAATATGGGAAAGGGAAACAGTAAAGGCCCAGTGGACTAGAAGATTGATTGAAAATATTGAAGAGTGGATGAATTGTAGACATCCGGAATGCCCGTGACCGGCTCACTGACACCGGATACAATAATAAACATCATGATAACTAGCAGGAAGAATTGGAGAGTGATAGACACCATGGTAACAGCTATCATGAAGCAAAAAGAGAGCGAGGAATTTGAAAGGCAGTCGAACAACTCTGGAACAGGCAGTGTTGATGTCTAGTGCCAACCCGAGCCCCTAATCACCTGGTAGATGGGGGACGTAGGGAAAACTCGGCAAAAAAATAAGAAAAGACAGCCCGAACCCCAACTGAAGTTATGCCATGAATGGCGGTTCCAGGTGGGGAAATGTGGGGTGGTTCTCACGGTCCTCTTGTCCGGTCTTTAGACCGGCTACGTCCGTTAAAAAAAGGCAGTTTTATGGAACTAGGAATTGGAATTAGTTCTATTTCCAATTGGAACAAAACTGATACAATTCTGAAAACGTCTCGAACATGTTTGCAAGCTTTTTCAGCACAATGTGATATATCCTCAGAAATAAACATGAGATAAAGCGTTATCCAAGTAGTAAAAAATCAAAATAAAAAAAGCAATAAAGAACAATTCAACCGATTTTACACAGAAAATTTGGTAATCCTCAGAAATATGAAGTCTGAAACCTTTATGGCCAGGATGGCGAATTGGGCGCAATACTTTTTACAGCATTCAATGATTTTAAGGGGATGTAATGGGGATACAATAACAGAGGAATGTGCTGATATTGATGCAAAAACCCGCCATATGTGGACGATTTCGAGAAAACAAAAAAGTAAAGATACAAGCAGAAGAGATGACGTACTTGAGGAGAGTCAAGGGGGCAACATTAAAGATGAACAAAAAAAGAACTTGAATTGCAGACCAATGAGAAGGAAAACAGGAAGACCAGAAGGAATGTAAGATGGAATAAAGCCAAGTATAGGCTGATCGATGTACTTTGGCGACATTTATTCTGGTTTGTAGGCTGATTGATGTGCCTTGGCGAAGTACTAATTTTAGCTTTTACTATTTTCAGTGTTATAGTATTCGAGAGGGGTCGTAGTGGAACGAGAAAAAAACAAATTACACCTGTAACACCACACGCCTTTTATTTCATATTCGTAATTTTTATCTGTGACATCAGACAAGATTTAAAAAGTCATTTAGATTTAAAATGTGACAATAACGCTACCAAACAAAAACTAAACAAAGAACGCATATCACATTTAAACCTATAGGACTAATAAACAGCAGATCTTGATGCGAGAATTGTAATTATTGCCTTAAATACGGAATCGGGTCTAATATTCGACTGGAAGAGAATTTAATCATAACCGCAATTAATAGGAAAAGAAACACCAATATTGCTCGTTTATTTATCCCCCTTGCATACACTGGAAACACAAGTTATAACGCTTATTTCCCTTATTAATTAAGTAATTAATTTATTTAATTATTTACTACAGCATAAAGATCCGTACCACAATTACTAATTACGTTGCAAACCAAGTATCACATATCTGAAAACTTTTAGAAATACATTTTCCCAGCGTTTATGAGCTTTATATAAACGCGTGCTCCTCTAATGTACAGTTTTTTTAATGTTAATTTTTCATCGTCAAATGGAATGCTAATATCGCTGTTGTAGAAACTGGCTTAATTACAATGATTATTACATATGAATTATTTAACAAACTATATTATAAAACGTGAACAAATACCATCGAATATTCTAGTAAGAATTAGGGAAACTAAAGCTCTCGAAACAGATCCAGTATGGAATTATGTTTGTATCTGCGAGATTGCATCAGGAGATACAAACATGATTCTCGTCGTATTAACCACCTTAAACTAAAGAATAATCACGAATAATTACATCCTGTATAATATAAATTAATTCTTTACAAAGCATGCCGAAAGTGCAATTTTCTTAAAAAATATATACATGAATTTAAATTTTAAATATATATATGTATAAAAAAACTTAAAAAAAAATAATATACACAAATAAACAAGACTGATATCATACAAATATTATTAGCCGTATCGGGACTGCTTCAACAAAAGATATAACAAGAAAAAGCTTAAAATAAGAATTCAATGTAATATAAATATGTTAATAAATACCAATCCTGTATTTATAATAGGTAAAAATGTTATCATCCGCAATTAAGTTCGTTTAACGTAAATCGGGATTATCGTTAAGTTGCTTCTTAATACGTAACAATATCATAGTGTACCACTGATCCAACCTCGATATAGAATCGTAATCCTTAACAGCCTCTGTAAAACCATCGATATTTTGTTCTTCCATGTGTTCTATCAGGGTGCAGACAAGTTTATATTCGCGTGAATCCTGGAAGGCGGGGTACATCTGGATGTACCTTTCCATGGCGTGTTGAGCGTTCAGAACGTCGACGCACAAGTGACAGAGGGCAGCACGAAATAGGTATTCCTTAGCGCTATATTTCAATAGGGAACTTTCTAGAGATGATGATGCTACTTTCTGATAGATATTAATCGCTTTCTCGTAATTCTCTAATTCGGCGGCGTATTGGGCTACTTTCAGGAGGCATTTATTCGCCGATGAATTACTTTCTTCGCCCCGATAGTAATCGGCGGCTTGTTCGTAATGCTGTACGACTTTTTCGTAATTGGCGGAATCGTTTTCGTAAATCTCGGCTATGGTTTGGTGGTGCTTCGCGGCCATAGTAAACCTACCCATGTCGGTATAAATTTCGATCGCTTTTAACAAGCAATTTTGTGCCTCTATAATGAGAAAGGGCAAATGAATAAGGTCAGACTATCCTTATTAGTAATGAACCTACCATCCGCATTAGTTTTCTTGTAACAATTTGCACCGTCCACATAATTTGTTGCTGCATCATGGCGTGATCCTGCCTTGCTATGTAGTACTGCGGCTTTACAAAATGCATTTCCTGCTTCGTTCCAGTTCCTTGCCATTTTGTACATGTTAGCAGCACGTTGGTAGCATTCGATAGCATCTTCCACCTTCGTTGTACCACTGAAAATTAATTGTTATGAGTTTTTAAAGAAAAATCGAAAGTTTGCAACAGATAAAAGAGATGAGTTGGTGGTGGTATTTTATTAATCATAATACAAAGTGTAATGACAGCTAGGTGCATAATAAAAAGATTGTTATCTGACTCACCCGAATAAAGATGAGAAGAAACCTTTTGATGAGGCCAATTTCTTTTCGGCATCTTGTACTAATTTAGCAGCTTTCTCTTCGTTGGATGCCATAATAACCGAAATAAACTAAATTATTTACATCAACTGACAAACACTACGTCACACTACGCTCTGCACGAACTGTACAATATTGACAAATTGGTTCAGGAATTTGACGTTGGCGCTTAAGCTAGTTACACCAACACTAGAAAATCGATAGGGAATTAAAGGTATGTGTCCTAAATATGAACATAATGTATTATTATAGAAGCGCAAGCAATTAATTGCGGCCTAAAACAATATTTACTAGCGATAATTGTTTTTGCAATCGTTTGTGGAAACCTCGCTTTAACATTTTGATTTGTAAAGTTCACCAGAAAAGGCGCCATATTTAAAAGGCAGGAAGTACAGTGCACGCCAAAAGTTGTACAAGCTCAAAACGATGTACCAATCCCCAATTAAGTTTCACCATCTTCTGCCATCCCAAAGGATGATCCAACATCGGTAAGCAGCAAATTTAAGAGGAATTAAACTAGATTTTCCTGGGCGTCCAAGAGATCAGAGCATAGAAATAGAATAGTTTCTATTTCGTCATCAACAGCATTGTGGGTATTCAATTTATTAAGAAGCTGAATTATTTGAAGACCAGCAATTGATTTCCTAACAAGACCTTTCTAACAACAACTCCACTAATCATCCATCGTCAACAATCTTTCGTTACAATACCAATAAGTTAATCTCTTGAAAAAATCGAAATGTGTCATAGCCAAGGCACATACTCGTTCGTATCCAGAACATATGTCATCAGAAGCTTTTAACAATGATAATTGACAGTTATACTCCAGATCAGTTGCAGATAGCTCGAGAAAATACGGTAGCGGACTCAGCATTTCAGTCCAAATGGATTCAATGGACGGTGATGACAAAATTCAAAGTTGTAGCGCAATTGTGCGCTGAAACAAGCATCCTAGGAGCATTACACCGATAAAAACTTCATTATTGACGAGTTCTATGCAAATGATGGATCGAGAGGTTACAATATCGGGTATGACATTTCAGTTCGAATAAATCCCCGTTTTAAGCGACTTCCTCAGGAGCAAAGTGTGGATAGGTGTGTCAGAAGGTCACCGCAACTCGATGTGTGAACCACGCTAGAGGCGAAATCCTTCTGACCTTGTATGGGAATGGATCAGCCTCCACGAACGGTAAAGTGGATAACCGTCCTGGCGATTGAGATTCTGGTGATGTCTTTTAATCCCGATCGCTTCTCTTGGATTTCGAGGAAAACAGTGTTATAACGACTTCCTTACAAGAGATGTCTGATCAAATAAATGTTGTGGCCCGCGTCAATGAAATGTTGTGCTAAGGCTGGCGACCGCGGAAAAATTTGGATTTTGTATGGGGGGCGACAGGGGGGTGGTCGTTTTGGTGTTTCTCTTACGAAGAATTTCGCCGATATAATCACTAACGCCGTGAATGTAGGGGAAACTCAAAGTCACAGCATAATTTATTGATTATTTATTAATATTTTATATTTAAATTACGGGAAATACAATACGAACATTTTGTCTTGTTGGAATTTAATTCCGCCCTAGATAATAATAATCTGGTTTGAGCTGGCCTCACTCTATCACAATTGGGATCACATTCCGCACACCTGCAAAAAAAATAAAAATGTAATTTCACATTTTTTTTATCATTATGACTTACCTATTGTACCATGGATTTTATTGCTAAAATAAAATTTATGCGACAGGATTCTATTTAGGATCATGGTATCGACTGGGCGAAGAGATTATTAAAACGCAAACGAATAGGTTTTATATTTTCATTTCTATTGAATAACGTAAAGTTAAAAATAGTATATGTATGATTAAATCCGATTCCAAAATGTTAATCGTAAGTCGGCTTTAGTTTAATGTTGTTAAAATCTTAGAATTTTGGAATCGAATACTTTCATAAAACGATGTAATAAATAATGATATTGTATGTCATGTTAATATTGTAGCAATTTATTTGGAACTGTTTCTTTTTATTTATAATACATTACATGTACATATACCTATATGTGTTCTGCTTGTGATATTCTTTGTTGTTTTCTTTTTATTTAATCTTTAAATAAAATAGCATAATACAAACATTACCTAACATAAGTAGTTACATACATTTCTATATTTTATATATGTATATATGTATTTTCATATTATTAGATAACATAGAAATAATTGTAGTCTATAATATTGTAGAGAATACGAAGTGCTTTGTATTTTCCTTTTTTTTAATATATATATATATACACATATAGAAAGCTATATTGTTCCTTTTGTTTTTTTATCTTCTTCTCAATAATTTCTATTTTCGCTTACTTTTTTTAAAGATGTATTCCAAACAGTAATTAAACTATATCGATGATTAATAATAATGATTATATTTTACTAATGTTAAAAATAACGAGATCATTTTCCTAATGACAAAAATATTTTAAACACCTTGTATAACAATTAATATTAACGCTACATGATTCCTTTTTTTTAATATTAATTTATACTCTTACGATACTCATATATTTCTTCAGTATATAATTAATACTACATTGGGATACTGTTGAAAATATTTTCAAAATTTGAAATGTGATTGTGATGATGCGGCGTTACGATGATGAAAACTAAATTATAGTAATTAGAAGTACGGATATGCAATGGGATCTGAAACAGGGAACGAACAAATACTTTCTACAAATAAGAACTAAATCACAACGTTACTATAAAAAATACAATCAGACGTGCTGTAACAAAATGAAAGTATAAAGGTTGTCTGATCTTAGAAATATCTATTTAATATTTATAATACAACGCGACAGAATGTGGAATATTGGTATTTCAGCAGTACAATGCTCAAACGAAAACAACAAAAAACCTAAATAATAAAAACGTAATAACTGTGAAAAATATTTTGATAAAGTTTTTGTTTTATATAGCACCTTGTTAAATATATATATATATCTGTCTAATATATTTAATTTATAATAATTTATTAATTCTATTTTTCCTTTAAAAAATCACTAATTAAGATTTAGAAATCGTTTGACTTTACATCCCAAAACACCTTGCATAAAATCTTGACGATACGATTATATCAATTCTCCACGAATTACTGGAATATTATTATTAAAATAAAAACGAAAGCGGAAATCACAAATTATTATTTGAATAGAAAAAAAATTAATAAATAGAACGAATTAATTTCCAACAATGAGATATAATTAATATTATTATTATTATTATAAGAATGAAATAGCCCTCAAAATCTTCTCACATCGAGCGCGAATTTTACCTCCGACCAATATTTGAGGCACGCACACCGTTACCGTTACCGCTACGATCGGATCCCTCTCTCAACTTGATTTAAGTGTTATCGAGTAATAGACGTAGAGTTTATCACAATATCAAAACATCCATGAACACACCATCTATGCGTGTAGAATTTGAATTAATACGCCAGGGTGTACCTTAATATGCTGAAAATGCGTCGCTGCAACGCAACACAACAACGTAAAACAATTATATTACATATTTATATATCGTGTATATTAAGGGAGACCCTGTATTACCTCACAACCTATTATACAACCAAATTAAAGACAGATGTAAGAGAAATTATATCGCGGGCACTTGTTTGTAGTTATACAGTTACGTATAATCGAAATAAATAAAATATAGTGAATGATTTCTTTTAAGGAATAGTAAGTAAATTAATTTGTTATTTATCACAAAACGCAAATATCTTCAAAGTACGACTTCGCAGCCGAAGAAAACCGCCTTTTATGTATGTGTAACCAATTATTTCGAATAGAATATGAACAGAAAAATACTTTATCTATAACTATTATATAGATTTGGTTAGGCTAGATGTCTTTAACGTTTCATTTTTACACAAAATGCTTCAATTGCTGTTAGATTTATGATAATTGGGCAGTTTCTTTTCTTTACCGCTCCATTCTAACATTTGATACCCATATTAACGACAGGGAAGACGTAACTCTATTGCACATAAGTAGCTAACTATTATACGATACCCTAGATGGCTCAGCTAGAGTCAACGGGCTATTTGCACTGCTCGCCATTAATTTTTGCCTAACCTCGCGGATCTTTAACTGTAACGTCGACCGGTTTGGAAACAGATCCGAATGTTGAGCTTGGAAAGTTGTAGTGGCCTCGTTTGTAGGGAACCAGGTCTCTTGTTCGCGGAATAACTGCAGGACCAATTGCCTTCGTTCCTCTAGAACTTTCCTATGGCCTTTTTCGGAGTCCCTACCCGTACTCGGTGTTTTTGGTGTTCTCGGAGATGATGCTTCATCCATTTCAGTCATATCTACCAATTAAAATAATTATAAACGTTGAGTATAACTAGGGTAAAGCTAGTTAGACCTTTCGCTACATCGATATTGAAATCAGGGCCAAAGAACGAATTGCCTACGATCGCCTTATCGCCTATTTTAGATGTGCAAGATTGTGGTGTTTCAACTTCGGATTCCTCGTCGACTGAGGATCTGTGGGCGTTGGATCTTTTCTTGTGGTAGTTGGAAAATCGCGGACTAGACGGTACTGAAATTGCACTAGGTGATTGGCCCTCCTCGGGTTTAAATTGCGGCAACGAAGAGAATTTTTTCTCGAAATGCACTTGTGTTAAAACTCTAAATAAAAGAAAGTGGGAACCAAACAATTACACTCCAATAGAAACTAGAAACTACCCACCTATCCATTCCATCTTTATCCTGATTTTTCTTAAAAATACTCTTTCTATGCATAGGCGACGCCAACGGTTCCGACGCTTGATCTTCTGTTGTTAGTATAGTAGCGACCTCGTTGGATTGTTGGTTAACCGTAGATGCTATTGCTAAAATAAAATAGCATCAGAATAATAACAATCTTCCCTCGTCGTCTTACCCATTGATTGGCGCCGTTGAAGGGGTGCTTTTCCTAATTGTGCTGGAGTTGGCGCTAGCTTAAATTCTCTCTTGATCTCGGTAGATGAAGAAGAATCCGAATTGTTTCCGTGAGGGGAGGATGGCACTTCGGAAGGAGATTTGATCACTTTGGTATTAATTTTGGTGTCTTTATCAACCTTAACTAAATTCCCTAAAAAATACCCTCAAAACAATTCACATCGAACTGAAAATTTGGAAGAGTATACCTGTGTTATAAGAAACACTTGAAGTATTGCTTGCAGTTGGTGTTTGTATTTGTTCGTTTTGCATCATACTCCTGCTTTGGGCTTGGCTAACTATAACCGATTGCGTCGCCGATTTTGGCACTAATTGCAAAGGTTGTATAGCGACGCCCCTACCGTTCGTGTCCGAAACCGGAATTTGGAACGAGGACTGCGCCATGTAAACGTATTGGACAGAATGATCTGAAGTAGAAGATGGAACAATAACTACAGGATGCGACCTGTCAGCCTCATTTGTTAAACGCAAGGTGGTAGACTGGCCGCCCAAATTCGGATTGAATATCGTAAAGGTCAACGGCTGGCCTTGAAATTGACTCGATTGATTTAGAATATCGCCTACTTGTATTATACCCGTTTGTTTCATTTGCGGTTTTAATATAGTTAAAGTTGGAGCTGTTTTTGTAGTAACGGCACTATTCTTCACCGCGGTGTTTATCCAATTAGCGGAATCATTGTTTAAACTAAACGCGGGACTCGGTAGGTTCTCAACTTTCTGATTAATCGCGAACGACCCGCTGCTCCAATTATGTGAGTTTTCCGAATTCTCAGTCTTCACTTCGGTTTTTATAACTTTAGGAGAAGCTGGCATCGTTTTGAAGGCACCACCTGTCGGTTTAAATTCGCTAACGCCTTGAGGATTCATCGGGGTATGATACGGATAGTTGAGAACCGAAGTAGTCGATACGGGACTAAATTTAGGTCCATTATCGTTTGTAATTTTAGCCTTAATCGGTTTAGGTCTGCAGGTCACCTCAGACGAACTGAAGCATTGCTGCGGGAAGGCCGATCTGTTCTCGAGGGTGTTATCAAGATCGCTATGAGATTCTGAATCCGAATCCGTCACTTTCTCTTTACATTTCAAATCGATTTCCGGCGGCGGTTCTTCGCAAATAACCATCTGATCATCGTCGGATATATCGGCTGTTTCTTGATCGACTGTTGTAATTCTGAGAGGATCGTGAGCCTGTTGCGGGGAGTGTGGAGTATGTGGGCTTATCGGGACATCTATTACTTCTTCTATATCTCCGGTCGAGCTTAATTTACTTCGTCCAGAACCTGTTGATGATTTTCTGCGATCCTTGCTACACCTTGTTTAAGAATAAAATAAGAACATAATTAATTCAAAATTAAAAGAAATATAATTTTACCATTTCCAATCAGGATGAGCTTTAAAATGAGCTTCCTTCACTTCGGAAGCTAATTCGTGGTATTTCTTCTTCTGCTCTGGTCCTAAGGCGTACCACCAACCTCCTAATATCTTCGACACCGTTCTGTTATCTTGATTTGGATGCTGTTTATGAACTACAGATCGATGTTTCTTCGAGAAAATCATAAATGCATTCATTGGCCGCCTAATTCTTTCCTTATTCTGGAAAAGAAAATTGGTCTCATCGACAAATTTAATCTCATAAAACTGTCTACCTTTACCTTCGCTGCCGATTCCTTTGACGTCTGTAAAGAACTCAACGACTGACTTCGCCTCTTATTGCCATTATTCACATCGGTCGCGTTCATATTATTAGGAGTTTCAATTGGTTCTGTTTCGAAAACGTCATCGTCGTCTTCAGTAGGCGCTAGCAACGGTTCCGGATCCCCTTCATCGTCCACTATATCCAATACTGGAGCAGGAACTTGAGAGCTGATGATGTTGGGGACTGGAGGTGCGGATAACGGAGGTGACAGTTCCGAATCGGGAGGCGATACTGGTCCGGAATTAGCTGGTAGAATCGGCACTATGGAATGCCAAGGGATGTAATACGACTGATTCGTTTGAGGAGGCACTTTTAGCGGTTGAGCCTGTGGTGACTGTTGAAGAATGTTAAGATCTTGATTGGAGCAAGGAACGATCTGGGGTGGGGGAGGCTGAACCGGCACAGTTTCCTTGTTGTTCAGAATAATAGAATTTGTTGTAACTGGAATAAAAAAAAAGATTTTATCGGAGATTACATCAGATCTGTGCATGCAAATTTATACCTTGCTGTTTGACAATGATTGGTTGCGGTGACTGCGGAACTATGGTTGAAACTGAGGTCACTGGAGGTCCCGTTCTTTTAACAACCGACTGATTAGCAGCGGCCGGTAACACAGGAACTAGCTGAGTCGGTTTTACAATAACCGGTCCGCTCGTTGGTATGTTTGCCGCTAAATTCTTCACGTTATTATTGCTGGGCGCTACCCGTATGGTTGGCGTTGATTGTACGTGTATTACCGGCCTCTGTAATTGTGTCTGGATATCTTTAGTTTTCTCGTTATTATGGATTTCGTTCTTGATGATCATTACGTTCTTTTCTGGTGTTTGCGGGAGAAGACAATATAGTGGTCCTAAACAAAAAAATAAATTCAAACAATTTAAAGCGTGAGAAACGCCAAAATCTACCTGGTAATTGTTGATTAGTTTCCTGCTCGTTCACAGGCTCAGTCGAAGTACCAGTCAACGCGTGCTGTAGAATAACAGAGCTTTGCTGTTCGGTGACGACAGGCGTCCATGGCCGAGGCACCGGCGATAACCGAATAACGCTTGTAGTAGACTGAACCGGCCGCACCAATTCAGGTCTACGAAAATTGACGTATTAATTCTAAATTCTCGATAATTTGGCAATACCCAATACCTTATCACAGGTTGAGGATTATAATTATTTGAGATGTAACTTGATCCTAGACTTGGTGAATTTCTCTTGGTCAAGTGCGAAGGTGTCGTTATAGGCATAAACACATTCTGTCTTGGTCCTATCGTAATTGGCGATTGCATGTTCAACGGAGATGATCCGTGCCCGTTCGGCGAAAACGCCGGAGTAGATCTCGAACTTCCCATAGCAACCAGCATCGTAGCAGCATCCCTCTCGTCCTGGTCGAACTTCGAGGTAATCCTCCTATCACCGCAATTGGGTGATATTTCAGAATCCCTAGAAGTGTCTTCGCCGTCACCTTTACTATTGGAGCGGGGGAAATTGGATTCCCTCCTCAAACTATTCCCTTCCAAATTTAGATGCCGCGAGCAATACCCCCTCCTTTGCGACTCCCTTTTGCAGGGGTCCTTGCTACAGAACGAGCAGAGCCTCCTCCATTGTTTGCCGTTAAATTTCTTTCTAACTCCGTTTGGATTAACGACGATGTCGCCTTTCTTGTACTTGTGTGGGGTAGCTGCTTGGCTTCGTGGCGTCGTCGATTGAGATCTCGGAGTTATGCTACTCGACGAACTTCCTCTGCTCTGCATGCTACTTCTCTTACTACTCCCGGAGAGCTTCTCGTTTTCGGCGGGAAACATGATATCTTCCCTCCGCAATTCGTCATCGCTTTCACCTAAATCGTCGTAATGCCTTCCGTTAGATTGAGGAGTGCATACAGAGACTGGGGTATTCAGTTGTGGCGGGGAGGATGCATGGAAAAATTCCGCTGGCTGTTGGACAGCTGTTTCATGAGATGGGAAGGTTGGTTCCACATGTTCGAGTTCTTCGTACCATGGGGGTCGTAGGAGGCGCAGATCTGCTCTGTTGACGGTGATTTCGCGCGGATTCTCACCCAATACTGCTACATTGAAGCGAACTTGTTTGCCTTCTCCTATTGACCACACGACTCCTTCAACGAATTGGGATTGATCGTGACGGACGCAGACCCTTGTCCCTAAGGTCAGTTGATTAACTGAGGGGG
>SMLS01005283.1:0-10506 GCA_004785975.1 Popillia japonica | reverse complement strand
AAAAATAAGTATTTGACAAATAATGATACCTGCGTTTACTGATGTGATTCCGTGTTAATTATTAGTATTTATATATAATTTCTTAAATTTCATTAATTGTACTGAAAATTGATGTTTGAGAAATAGGTACGACCTTTAAAAGTGGTCTGCATTATTTGTGCATTCTGTTTTAAAATGTAGAGGAAACTACGCTATCTATTGTTACTTTTTATACTTTTTTTAAGTTCTAACCCTAACGACTGTAACTATCGTACAAATTATACTGCTCTGTATTACTTTTCAGTACAATTTTTATCAAATACAGTACAAGCAATGGAATTCTAAAAGGAGGAATTTCATATCAGTTCAATTAATTGAAAAGTTAAACGGAACATAAGTATATTTAAAGAAAGACAAGTAAAACATAAAAATAAGTAATGAAAAACATTTCCAAAGATAAATTTATACTCCGATGTAATAATTTTCCATTGTAATGCAGTATATTGAGATGTTATTATATGTACAATCTCAGTATATACGCATATAATAATATGAACAGGTTTCCTTTTTGTATATTCTTTATAACTTCAGAAAAATAAATTATTTTTTAATTGCCAATTACCTGAGTGGTTTACTATTGACAGTATTTGTTTTATTGGATATGTAATGGTTTTCAGAACAAAAATAGACGAAACTCTGACTTACAGATTTACATTTACTATATTTTTTATCCATGTAAACAGCTATAGTCGTATTTGATTAAAATAAAGTTATTTGAAACTTAAAAAAATCAAACTTAAGAAAGATAAGTACAGGTAAGTTAAAGATTTATTAGATTACCAGAATTATTCATAGATGTTAGATCGCTTGAACTTACTTCTTTTTCTAGCTAAATAAAAATAATAATAATAATAGCCTTTATTATAGTTAGATATAAAAGTGATGACATTAGGTTTACTTAAATTAGAATTACTTTCTACTAACTACAACCATATGGCGCTGGTTCAGAGGAGCAATACCCAAGGCATCGTCGTCTGATCTTCGATCAGAACCAAAACTATATAGAAAAAACAAAAAATTAGAGCAGTTTGCCTAAAAACTAACTTAACCTATAATTCCGTGAGGCAACATGTGGTAGTATACTATTGCGAATGACTAAAAAGAGCGCCGATCACTGCAAACTTAAAGTTCATTAAACAGGCACAGAGCCACGAAACCCACACAGTCTACTGTTTCCTTATAAGGTAACTATGGATGGCACATCTAAACGCCTTCGAGTTTAGAAGCTTCATAGGAGTTGGGAGGGAGTTCAAAAGTGTGCTGATGCAGTACGTGAAAGACCTTCTGAACAGGATAGTATTATGCCGTGAGGGTGTGATTAATTGATTGATTTCAGATATTTATATTATGCACGTCCGTTCAAAACCGCACTCTAGTCAGTAGGTAAGCTGGTGGTGCGTAGATATGATTTTATGATAGAGTCTTAGACAATAGTATATCCTACGATTATTCATGTCATTAGCCGAACGATAATGTTTTCATCGACAGTGTGGAAGTGTAAAGTGGAGTTTACGTTGCTTAGCCTTGCCGAGAGATAATGATGAGTGCCCGAGATGTCCACAGTTGTGTTCGGAATCTTATTAATGAAAGCATCATTTAATTTACTACTACACAATCCCAGCCGTCGAAATGCAGACCTAATTACACCTAAAACATTCTAGTTCTATGAACCTATTTGAACACACTTCATTTTTTTTATTTTGTCAATAGCAGAACTACACAAAGCAATTTTTTAAAATTTTGTGTTAATTTTACATTTTATCTTCGTCTTCTAAGAGATCTGCAATATGCTCAAGAGTATTTGCAACATCTCCATAAGACAGATTTTATTATGGTTATGTATCTCTATGAAAACAATTTATTATTATAATTTGACGACTTTTACTAGCGACAATTCATATATAAATATAAATATAATAATAATATAAAATATAAAAATAATATATATATATATAATAAAATATATAATATAATATATAAGTAATATAAATTTAAAAACAGTAAGTGGTAGTAATATTTCTAAACGTTACATATGCGTACAACTCAGAACGTCGATAACTAGGTATCCAAAATCGAATCTCCAGCCTATCATTGAAACCAGAAACATTTTGTGGTATCTATGGTTCCTAATTTTGTAGTTTCTTCTAGTATTAGTAATCAAGTGCAATCAGCCGTTTTAGAAACAAAATGTATTACTTAGATTCTGACATGCAGTTTTGTTCTTAGGATGCACAAAGCATGAATCAACACAGCCAAACTATTTATTCATTTTTAAGCGAGTGTAGCCAGTTTGCCGACCGGACAAAGTGGCCGGCATGAACCGCCCCATACAGCAACTGAAACAATCTTTTCCAAATATATGTACTATATTTTCTGGGCTGTCTTTCTTTGCTAAGTTCGACCGGCAATGTTCAGATGTTACTGATGTAAATGGTGTTGTCAGCTAGCCTGTCGTGCGTGTACGTCCAGCTCTTTTTGAATCATTATGCATCGCACCATCGCATGAATTTTGTCCCAGACCTCCGCAGATTCAATCATTTTGTACACTAGGGTATCCCGTGTTAGTAGTCCTGCCGTTTCGCTCACTTCGTCTATGTGGTCTTGCCATTTGCCACATACTTAAATGGCGTGCTCCACGGTGTCCTGAACTCCACAGTAGATGAAGTCGTCTTCAGTGCATTTACCGAATCCCTTGGCGTATACTCTAGCGCATATATGCCCCGTTAATTCTTGGAACAGATGGTAGTCTACCTCACGGTGGCTGCAGTTTAGCAATGGTCTCATGTTTTTATTAGCCTCGTGGTCCATCTTGCAATTTTCAGAACCGTCACCCGATCTATCTTGCCAGCTATCAAGGCAGATATATGCCATTAAGTCTCTGGGCAGCATTCCCGTGATTACGTTCAGCGCCAGCCCCGAAGTAGTGCGATATGCCGACGCCGCTCGCAACAGCGCTTGCCGTTGTACCTCACTCAACTTATCCCTATATTTTTTGATGCCTACAGCATCCAGCCATATCGGGGCAACATATCGGTTCCGGCAGGCTTTCATGGTCACCCGATTTCCGATATTGCACGAGCTCGTGAAGTTACTTGGTGATTGTCGCGATATACTGCGAGCAGTCTGCAGTATCTATTCACTATAACTAACTGTAACTAACTATAAAACATTATTTATCATACTTGCAAACGTTAAATATCCGTCCAAGATGCATATGATGATGAAGTGGCTGAAAGGAACACCCGCACATCGTACGCGCCTATCTCCCAATTACTTGCCGCGCTTGTTTCTTGCAATGTCGGGTGACAATAGGAGCCCGCCGGTACCTGTATAGTAATATATTGTGTACCACGCTGCAGATCACCAGTCGCTTGCTGCTTCTTGGGCCGTCTTATTAATTTTTCTGCGATGACAAATAATGATTTACTTAATATCGGCTACTAAACTCCAGCCTACATAGATTTTAGCAGTAGGGAAGAGTTGCTCAACATTAAGAACAATCTTATCCGGAAGCTTGGCGAAAGGCTGTCCAATTAAACTGATCTGAATTTTATCAACGAATTATTCTTGAAATTGTCGTAATCTACTAAAGACAAAAGAAAGAACGCATTAAAATAGTTTAGAGCGTTAATAAAAACCAAGTGGTATGCTGACAAACAGAGCACTAGTGCTAGTTAAACTGTCCAACACAATCTCGCTTCCCATGATTTAAAACTGGATATTTAGGTATAAGAGTGACCTAAGAGATGTTAGCCGGTGAATCTCTTCAATTAATCGGCTCTTTAACTCACTTTACTCGTCAGTTAGAGGAGGTGGACGCGAGGTTACTTCAATTTATCCAAAACCTCTAGTTAAGCTTAGCCCGTACAGTTCGTGCGAGTTTTTTGCGTTATATAAGGTTGTAAAAATCTGTGTAGTTCCTCCGGTAGTTACTCACTCAGCAACATACAACAACAATTGAATCGATCCACCAGCATCATTCTAAGCGTACGATCAAATAATAATTGAGTTAAAGTTTGCAGTACATATTTGCGACAAATTTTACTTATGGACTTATTTTTGTAAACAAGACCTTCCCTAAAAAAAGTCTTTTGCGATATGCACTCTGCTATACGGAGTTCAAAGGTAAATTCAATACATTGTATCTGAAATAAGCAAAAGTTATGTCAACAATTTCTTTGTGAACATAGAGAAATGTAAATTAACAATTATGTTCGTGACTGCGTTTTGAATTTAGCTACATAAAAATTGAGTGGGGATCAGTCAGTAGTAAAATAACATATCCACCAGATGGTTGTGTATATGCAAAACTAGCCAATTGTACCTATTCATTGTTCGAAGTTTTTAAAACACATTGCGTTTATTACAATTACTTTAGATTTTTCTCGAGTAAATGTACGATTTGTATATAAGTTTCTGTGAATTACGTACACTGTCTCAACATGAACTATTATAATAAACGTAAGAGACGTACATCATACTTAATTTAATTTTATCTAATATAGTGTTTGGTTATAATAACAAAGGTTTAACAATATTACCATAATATCAAAATCTTTAAAACCAAAACTTTCATTCAACTACAATTTACTCTTTTCGTTTAAAAGAAATTTTGTTAAAATTGTAGAAAACTTATGTGGATCAGTATGATGAGAATGATGATGCCCTTCAATCTCAATCCACTGAAAATTCGGCACTTGAAAGAATATCTTCTTAATCGGCATATGTTTCCTACTAGTTGAAGTGTAAATCGATATTGCTGGACATCGCACGGGATATTTCTTTAAAATTTGTTTGACGTACTGGTCTGTATAACTAGGATAGATTATAGATCTCAGTCTCCTATCATAAGTGAACTCATACATATCATCGCCAACTTGCCTGACCATTCTTTCGGCTAACTGTTGAGCAGTTTCAAACGTTAAAGTACCACCAAGTCTACTTTCTACAATTTTCTTTATTATTTCATTGTAAGGGTAATGAGGTACGTTATGGGATTTGAAAGATTCTATTTTCTTCACTAAATCATACCCGTCTATCAAAGACTGAAAATGATCTTCTGGCGGACTTGGGGATATATATCCACTATCCAAAATAGCGATTTTCAATACTGCCTGAGGATACAACTGCGTGAACAATATGCAAAGCCTTCCACCAAAGCTGTGTCCCAGTAGAATGTACTTTTCTCTTTTGAAGTAGTCTGCCGTATATTTGATTGCGTACACAAAATTGAGATAAAATAACGGCAAGCCTAGTGGTAAATGGCTGGAAAGACCATGGCCAGGTAAATCAATACAGATGTAATAAAAATCCTGAGGTAGTAGCGGAATCAGTGTATCAAAAGACCCAGCATTATCAATCAGTCCGTGAACTGCAATAACTGGCTCGTCTGTTGGATTGCCCCATGTTTTTACTAAAACAAATAGTTATTGAAAAAATTAAATCACATACAAGAGAGAATAGAAAAAGGTTGCTTTATAAAGTTCCGTTGGTTTAAATTATAAAAACCGACGGCGGCATCTAAAACGTTGCTTGCGTACTAAATAGTGCATGTATTGTTGCAATTAATTTCCTATAGCTGGCACTAAATACTAATTCAACGATCAGTAATTTGAACTTATGCACATGTGATGTGCAGTAATGAGGCGTTTTAAGTTGTCGAGCCCATAGGGTAAAAGTGTGACAAAATCGTGTTCTTCCTATGTACGTTTAAAAGAATTGAGTTCTATCTTCAGTCAATCAAAGGTAAAGTAAAAATGTTTTACTCTCTTGTAAAATTTTTGATTTGTTGTGTATAATGGTATTTTCAATATGGCCCTCTTTTGTTGTTTGCATTATGGGTGGCCATATTCCATGTAGGACTTTAAACTAGTAGTTTTTATTTTCATAATAGATAGACGTAGACATAGACGTAATATCTCCTCCTTCGAAAGAGAAGAAAAGTTGAGATCCGCAGAACATGAAAAAAACTATTGTGACAGTACGGAACAAAACTGTGTGTTATAAGAAGCCTGTCAAGTTTTCTTTGTCGAGAGAAACCCTAAGAGGACTTATAAAAGACTTTAGAGGTTCAAGAGATATATGTAAACCACTAGATAGAAAGTTTATTTTCTCGCCGTACTTAGAACAGAAGTTAGTTGAATACATTTTGTTAATAGAAGCCCAATACTCAACCAATTTAGAATAGAGTTTGCGGGAAGACCTTGGTTAGATCATTTTTAAAGAACGCACAAGAAAGATTTATCACATAGAAGACCAATGGGTACGAGACTGGACTAACTATTGTTCAATTAAAAGCACCAGTTGTTTTCTGAGAAAGCGACGTTTTTTTGTTAATTAGTTTACTTTGAGAAACCTATACATTTATTATGGCCCGCTGGGTGCCATATTACCCTGGCGTGATCTCATTATCTTGTAATGGAGTATTTTTTAAAAATACATATTTTTCCAAAACTGCAGGCTTTTCATTCAATTGAGAACAAACTAATTAATAATAATTAATTCGTTAATTAAATGGAGATTTTTGCTAACTATATTACTGAATTTCAGAAAAGACGCATATTGTTTTTATTACTTAAAAACAAATTGGGGAGCCACATTATCACCATTTCTTCTATACGTATATATACTGTCAGCTTATTACTTTTTATAATTTATAACTATTATTTTACGATTAGTTATATCAACGTTGAGTTTGAAGTAAGTAATTTGTTCAAAAATTATTACACTAAGAAATTACAAAAGAAAAAAAATAATTTTACCATGAAAGATTAGTTTTTTAAAACACGCTATCACCCACAGGACACCAAACACTTTCATAATTCTTATTAATGCGTTTCGACAGCAATGGTGTCATTATCAAACCTAAACGTTGCAACTAAACAACGGCAATCCGATACACATCTTTAATTTCACATTAACGAAAACAATGGTCGTATTCAGTAAGCCTACCGGTTATCTACCGGTTGCTACCGGTATCTCACCGGCGATTTCATATCCTTACATGAAACTGAATAAAGTTACACAGGTTACCTGTCAAATCATAACATAACCAACATTTCTTGCATCTATTATAAATGAAATTATTTTTTTTTAACGAACTAGTCGACAAAATTGTAGTAATTGCAAATATTGAAAATTACCACGGCGAAAAATATCATTTATGAATAATTTGTATGAAATAATAATATTGTGTTAATATTGTGCATAATAACATTGAGAAAAAATGCACTGGCAGTAATCGCACGCGAGCCAGCAGCGTGGCAGGCATAGTTATTATGCACTGGGCTACGAAGGCTTGCTTGTTGAGAAACTAGGATTATCCATATAAAGAAATGAACTTGGGGCGTTCATTCAACGGCGCTATACACCGTTGATTTTCTCCGAAATTAGGGCGCGTAACGTAAAGCTCGTACCTGGGTATTGATGGAAAATTCCTCTCTAACATAGTTGAGATCCATTAAAATTCGTGTGGGACAACCCTAGTGTTCTCCTTGTTAGTTATTAAAAAGGCATCTTAGTTACTAGAAATAAGAATCGTTTAGAATTTGACGTAGGTATATAGAAAAAAAGGCCACTATACTTCGCTACATTCCTTCAGATTCCCATCATTGTGCCCAATACAAAATGGCAAGTCTAAAATTTTTGGTTCATAGACTGCTCACCTTTCCCTTCAACAAGATTAGGTATGAGAAAGAGCTTAAAGTCATAAAAGATGCAGCCAGGTGTACCTAACGGTTTTCAACCTCAGGTTATCCACAAGTTAGTTAGAAAGTTTAGTGATAAGAATTTTTTGAATAAATCCACGACGAGGAGATTTCACAACCATACCTTTTCTTACTCTCCCGATTGCTCCCTTTATCACTAAAGGTTTGAGTATAATTTTCAAGGAGCTGGATCTTAGGATGGTTTGCAGTTCAGGCGTTAATTTGAGAATTCTGATCGCTGCCCCTAAAGATAAGGTACAGTCTTTGGAAAAGTCAGGGATTTATGAAATTGGTTGTAAATACTACAAGATCCTCCAATCAACCAGGTTCAAAGAGCATATAGCTAATCTTAAACATAACTGAGAACTTGAGAAGTCTAGCGTTGCCCAACATGTTTTTGAAAACGATTATATTGATAATTCTGATTGATTCTGTAAAATGAATGCGACTGATTAGTAGGTAATTCTAAATTTCCAAATGTTTTTGAAAGTTTGGAGATTTACAGGAACAAGTCGTGTTTAATGAACAACGACAACGGGCCTATTTCACATTCATTGTTTTCGTTAATGCGAAATTAATGATGCAAATCGGTTTGTCGTTTAGTTGTAACTTTTAGGTTTCTTGTTAAGTTGTTTTTATAATATATTAGTTTTATTAACTCCTTGATAATGACAGCTTTGCAGTCGAAACGCGTTGGCAATTATCCAAGTGATTGGTGTCCTGGGGGTGAGAGTAAATGTGTTCTACTTCGGTACCAAGAAATCCAGTAAATATTTGTAGTTTTTCAAAGTAGAAGATAAACAATTTTTGTAAAGATTTAAGTGATACCCCCATTGTAAAAAAAAATTAAAAATCAAAAAGAAGATGAATTTTATAAAGTAAATTAGACTTTTATTAAAACTCCAATTTTATTACTAATTTAACCATAAAAACGATCTGATTCAGGACAAATATGTTGTATATTCCTTACATTTTAGTACACAGAAATTTTGAATATTGGGTAAATACGTATAAATGATGTACATATATAGAAGTGCGATATTTATAGTACCTCTAAAAATCGAGTTCATTTTAATTAAAACCGGTTTGACTTCCTGATTAAATTATTTTAAACTGAAATTCATATTTGTTTAAAATTCTATTGCAATGAAAAGATACTGTTAAATGGTGATGTTAATCTAATAAAATATAGTTTCAATAATCATACATACCTGCTATGTGACCCCAAGCCACTGGTATCTTAATTTCAATAATCTGCATTATTTCTTACATTTGTACTTTCCTTTCTAATGTCTACTAAACTAAAAATAAATTACTTATCGCGTCTTATCAAAAATTTACATTTGTGACGAGCAATTTTTTGTTACTACGATAAATTTCATTATTCAATGTAGCTAATGTTAACTTGTAAGGACTTTAAAATGTTTCTTATTATCACTTCACAATGATAGCGCGTTCTATATAAATCTGATTGCGTAGAGCTCCGTATCACATTGTTAGTTACGTAATTCAAAACACTAGATGGCACAGTTTGCAGCATTATAAATTTATTTGTAAGGTTACCATATACACAATCAGAGATATATCACAGTTATTTCGTCTATAATGTTCCTCCAAATTTGAGATAAAATAAATGTAAATGTATGAGACTTGATTGAAACTTTCACATATAGTGTAGCAAAGTATGATGGTCGCTTTTTCCTCGTTTTCAATGTCTTGGCGCTTCAATATGATTAAAATTATTAAAAAAGAATTCTAAGCTTCTATTATACATATATGAGCAGAATCTACCTAATCTAACGAATCAATACAACAAAAAATATATACTCGTATAATTTTATTGCGTCCATAATACTATTACAATTAACATTTTCGAAAACTCTATTTCAAACAACTGCAGCAATGTAATAAATATTAAATAAATTAATTTATCTACTTATAATAACCCAATACCTAAGTACTCGTGCCTAGAATTATCTTCGGACCAATGAAAGTACTACTTTGTCCCACAAAGTTTTGGAAAAACACAGGTAATTTGACCGTTTATTTCATTTCTCAAAACATTAAAAAAAACTGTTGCTATGAAACAAAAGTATAAGCCCTAATTAACTGTGATATAATTTCTAGCAAAACAATACATGATGATGTACCTATATACCGAATAATTTTCAATTTATTGACTATTAAAGAGTACTGAAAAGTATCACAACCGAAGCACTACCATACATTATTCACATTTAGGGTCCATAACCGAAGCATATGAGAAATGCTTTAAACTTATACACTATAATTTATGTTTTTGTCTCGTCAAAAATCTCGTTAAAATTGGGGCAAATAATTCTGGATTCGTTTGATGAGAATGGTGATGTCCTTTAACTTCGTAATATTTAAAACCAGGAACCTGTGCATTACTGAGTACTTGCCGCTTAGCAATTTTCTTCGTTGACGTAGTAATAATGCAGATTGCGGGACATGTTATTGGATACTTTTTAAATATGTCCTTGATATATTCGCTTGAGAAACTAGGACTTATCATTCCTCTTAAACGTTGGTCAAAGGTAAATTTATATTTATCCTCAGCAACCTTTTTTGTCATTCTTTTCACTAACTGTTCAGCGGTTGGATATGTCAACATCCCGATCATACGATTCTTTATCACTTTATTGATTGCCTCTTCATACGTATAAGAAGGTGTACGTTGAGGTTCGAAAGATAAAGTCTTGTCTAAAGTTTCAAATCCGCTGGCAAGTTGCCGAAAAAA
>SMLS01005251.1:0-12028 GCA_004785975.1 Popillia japonica | reverse complement strand
GCGTAAAAAAAGCTTAAAGGCCGTTGTGAGTGACGATGCGGGTGTACTGTGTGATTTAAAATTGTTGTCAGAATATCTAATTTCACTATACGATTTGATAAAGTGCATTAACAGGCAGCAATACCTCGCTGAAACTTCATAGGCGATATACGCGATTAACCAAACGAATTCTAAATGAACTGATACTTCAGTACTGCATGTTAGACTTATTAGAACTGTTATCGATAATAACAAACCTATACATATATGGCCATTGGTTTTTTCACAGCCTGAAATAGCGTTTATGCGGGGAACCCCTTCTTCAACTTCTGATGTGTCCTTCTTTATCTGAAATGGGGAAATAATTGAGTGAATTCAGATTTTAATTCGTTTTCGTGTTTGCTCACCTCCGCATCACCTGTCCACGCTCTAGACGGCGCATCTATAGCGTTACTTTGAATTTCGTCGGGCGTTGCTTCGTTTATATGCAGATTTCCATCCGTATTAAAGGCGTCCACCGCAGGCGGCGTGTCTGTGCCGTATAATACAAGTTCCCACGCTTTTATCTCGGCTGAAATTAAAATAATTCCAAATTAAAAAAAAATTGATTAATATCGAATAAGAACAAAGCAAGCTTCTACGAAACGTAATAACGTAAATAAATAATAATGTTATATACGGGATGCCTAAATCTAGGTGGGCTAACAAAAAAAAATCGGAATTAAGAAGACCGTTATTCATTTACCAGTTGTTTTATCCCATGGTTTGGCAGTAAATAATTTTGAAACTGTAGCAGTAGCACTTGTAGACGGTTTTGTTGTAAATAATTTGCTATCGTTACTATTCGAATTAATATCCCTACTTTTCTCTTTTTGCTTTTGCAGTTTTCTAAACGAATCACGTGACTTTATACTATCCAATGCGGGTATCATTACAGGATACGTTATGCTGATATTCTTAACGAACTTTAAATACTCTTTAACACCCTGTCCAGTATTTCTAAATTTCGAATTGTTTACTGCGTAAAAGAGATTAGCCCCTTCGGTGGGTTTCGGGGTTTTCTTTTTGTTAGTATTGTGGGAGGAGGGGTACAAGTTATTTGGCGAGAAGTATTTCGGGGTGCTAAAATAATTTTTATTTTTCGATTTCGCCGGTTTTAACTTAGACGAAACGCTCGACGATTTTGTCGGGTTCTTTTCGGTCCTCTGCTTATTCTTATTTTTCTTTTTATTCGGAAATAATTTGACTTTATTTTGTTTTATCATATCCGATGTGCTTTCCGTCGGATCGAATTGCTTGGTCCCGTATAAGATCAAGGACCAATTTTGTAGCGTTGCTCTTCCTAAAATGGTAATTAGTTAGTATATGAGAGACGTTAGTCAATATTAGTAAAGGTAGCCACCGTAATTGTGATGATTTATTTCCCCATTACGAGATTACTCACCTAATAAACGCCCATCGTTGTGTATCTCCAATTGCCATATCCCCAACGGGGATTCACCCCAGGAATGGACAGACATGAAAGGCCAATGCGTGAAGCCCTGGCGAGATACATCGTGGGGCCTGCAAAGAATTAATTTAAAACTAAATTCTACACCACATTTTATTATATACCTATGAGCTAGCAGTGTAACACGGGTTTTCATCGGCGATGTCAGCTGGATGTTTAAATCCCCTCTCCTATGGGAATATATGGTTAATTTCGCTTGGACGTGCTCTAGAACCTGGACACCTTTACATTCAGTCACGTGTAATTGCAGCAGAACCACGCTCTTAGCCGGAATCGTTCTAAAAACAAAAAAAGAATCGATAACTAATCCATTCTATAAACATTCTTTTTAAACGTTTACTAACTTTTCTACGTGGGGCGCTACGACTTCACACTTATGCTGCTCGGGAACCGTTACCCATTTCCTAGCAAGCTGGACCATCGCGTAGGCGTCCATGAGGCCGTACCCGAAGCTGTGCGAGACATTTCTGCCGACCCCGTTCGTCTGCCAATCTGAGGTAACGAGATGTTGAGGACGGGCTGTTCTGACTACGATATGCTGCATGTCTCTCCAAGTTAAATTCGGATTCGCTTCTAAAGCTAAAGCGCAAATTCCAGCTGCTAACGGCGCTGAAGCGCTGGTACCTGTATGACTGCTGGTGCAAGAATGGTGCAGATCAGTCGTGACGACTTGTTTCTCTCCTACAGCCCCGCTGCTGTAAGTCGAGGCTAAAGTTGAGCTGCAAGCTTCGCTGTACCACGGTACGTGACCCTGTTCTGTGGCACTCGATATAGATAAACTATAGATCGAGTTCGTGTAACCGTCGCAGTTACAATTATCGTGTTCCCTACCGCCGTTTCCGGATGCCCAAATGAATATGGAACCTTTACCGTTGCGACCCTAAAACAGAATTTCAATATTATTTTCGTCAGCAAGTGGGCGGTGTTTTTTTTTCGCGGGTAACCTGGCACGGGAATAATTAGGCCTCCTTCGTTCCGAATTCAAAAGTATTTTTTCGATTCCGAGAATAGAAAACTTCGTTAAATGTTGAAGAAGTTCAATCCTACGTAGGCGGAAGAATAAATTTAATTTCAAATTGGAGCTGTGAATGGAGTTATTTTTGCGAACTTTGATATCACGCGCTGTTGTACAATCTATTTCAGAATAATTCGACCGATATTCGAAAAGTTAAATTAGAAGAGCCGAACTGATATAAACCACAATATCAACAGAGAATCTAACTAGCTAGTAACTTGTATGAATTCCTAATTAAAATGGTAATTTGATCTTGTTCCTTTGTTTGAACAACGGTACAGCTCTGTAGAGTAATTGTTAAAGTTGAATTAATGGAAGCTGTTTCGATCCATCACGTAAGTCTATTTAGGATCATACAGAATAAAGACGACATTTAAAATTCTAATCATATGTATATTTATTCTCTTGGGACAAGGTTCTCGATGTTGAATTCATCCAACGCAAGCTGTTGAAGTAAACAATCCCGGCACCTTATGATATATCCACGGAATACATTTAATTTCACTAATTGAGAACGAGGATTCTGTGCCGAAATGTTTGTTTATGAAGTTTATATATGACAATGTCCCTAGGGTGCACAAACCTATTGTAAAGAAATACGTCCCTAGCACTTAAATAAATTAGTTTGCCGGCAATTCGACTTTAAACGTTTGCCGAGTTTAAATAAATATTATTGCGCCTCAGATGAGGTGCCAAAATAAAAATAGCCCGTCGTGAATAACTTGTAACGTTTTGATATCTTACTTTTTGCACGCCTTCCATAAAAGCACGAGTCGCTAATTCTCCCGGACCATCAACCGTTTTCCCGTCGTCGTCGGGTCCCCACGACGCGCTGTATATATCGATGTGTTGCGGATTCAAGCTAAGAGATCTAGCTTCGACGGCATCCGTTACGTCCCCGTCCAACATTCTAACGCCGCCCACTTGAGCGCCGTGAGCCACCCCCAATGCACAAACGGAATTATTACTAGTTGCGGCCACCTCGCCCGCACACCGTGTACCGTGCCTGTTCGAATCTATCATGTCATACCTCGGACTGGGATCGGAATCTTGATTATTGACGTCGTACGATGCCATGGGATCCTGCGGATTTATCAAATTGAAATGCATGCAGAGGATGTTTGTCGCGCGGAATGTTTCACTTACGTAGTTTTGGATTAGATCCGGATGATCCTTCTCCAAACCATCGTCTAAGATAGTTACGACGGCACCTTTCCCGGTGATGCCTTCCAGCCAAGCGGGGATGACGTTCATGTCGAGTCCGTTACCTCTATTCTATAATTTGATTATGTTCGAGTTTGTTCCGACCAATTTATGTTAGTGTTACTTACGAGGTACCACATGCTAGGCCACCTAGGATCGGAGTCTTGGAGTTTCAGGTCGCGTTTAACTCTTCGTTTAGCTTTCTGCTGCTGAAACCATTTGACTCGGGTGTCTGTTGCTAATACGGCCCTCTTGCCCGAATGCGGCGTGGTCGATCTTTTCGCCACTTTTCTGTGTTGAAAATGATAATAGTCTGGGAATATCTATAAAAGAAAACAGAAGTTATTTAGAGAAGTATATTCCACGCGCGAAACAATAATATTTTCGTTATAAATGTCAGAGGAGTTATTAGATTGTGTATAGTATATCAACGCTAGGTTAAATATACATCCATATAAATTGAAATTAGGATGAAAAAAGGATTAAACGAACTCCGGAGGAGAGATTGCGGAATTATTTTCATATCTTCGTCCTCCCTCGATATTTGAAAATATTTTTTAATTTGATTCCCCCATAGCCTGTTCTATAGAAATTCATCAAAGATTTGGCTGAGCTCCAAGTATTTATTTTGAAACGTTTTGCTTATTACAGCAATCGATAAATAAACTTGCTGTATCGCCAGGAATTTTCCCTTTTGTTAGGTGTTGTTAGTGAAGGCTTCCTATGCGGATACCACTGTATACGAGTTTTATTTTATAATTATAGATAAAAGCACCACGTGTATATTGAAGAATCCTAGCGATACATAATTTCTGGCACGATATCAGGGGGAAAAAAATAGACCTGTATGTGTATTTTGTTTTGTTATTATTAGAAGTACGTCTGCTAAATGTCCTTGCATTACGTATAATTTAATTAGACAACAGAAGAGGTGGAGAAACATTGTGCAGCATTCAACGTAATACACATTGTAGGTGTTTTTAATCATAACACTACCAGCGGCATAATTTAACCTTGATTATTAAGTTTTTGCTTTACCCATACAACAACTTTTACATGTTTTATTGCGTTATTTATTAGCATGTTTGGATTTATTTGATAATACGTCTAGTTTAATTATTCGTCTATTTATAGATTTATTAGTGCTTTGTTCAAAAATCGGCCATATTTGTTATTATATCGATTTTTAAACAAAAGGTATTTAAAAAGCGAGGACTACAATCAGATTTTATGATTTAAATTTAAATCATATACCAGTTTTATTGATTTTCTGCTTTAAAATCAATAATAAAAACTTGTTCATTGTTGTTAATTCCACCCGTGGACACGATGTAAATACGTAATACTGTATTGTGAATATGAACCGCAATAGGGGGATTTTTCGTGATGCTCGGCAATAAAAAATTTGCAAGCAACCAGGCAGGAAATTATTGCTTTGGAACCTTCTTTTTATGAGCTCTATGGGTGCCAACGCAATTCACCTGCTACAATTCCTCCATGCCGAGTAAGCTCTTGAATGATCTTATTTTGCTGTCATGTTGTGTATAGTGATGTGAAAATGAACCGCAACAACATATACTAAGAATATTTTTAGTTTCAACGTACAAGATGGAGCTCCAGCCCCTCCTTCACAAGATTTAACATGGATTGAACTACATACATATTTGGTTCTGGTAAATTTTACTGTCGAAGTATTTTTAGATTATTTCCAGAAAAACATTAGCTTCCCATCAGATAACCTCAAAACTAGCCAGCCTAGAGCAGAACTAAATCTGGCGATTGAGACTGCTATTGTGTGGTTCACAAAAGCATATCAGCAATTTTGAAGGCAGGATAGCAAAGGAACGATGGGGAAGCCATCCCAACAGTGACGAGTCTGTTAACAAGATACGACTGCTTAAAGAAATACCCACACAGAGTTGGGATCTTTGAGGGTGAGCCTACCACGTGGTATTTGAGGGTGCTCCATTGGAACAATCTACAAACAGGTCTAAACGGTGCCGAGACCGAAGAGCAGCACCTCTGCCATTCAGACCCAGATTATGGAAAATCAAATACTCGACTTTACACGACGACAGGGGAGACTGAAACCTAAAACGGGAAAAACTTCTATAAGAGGATCTGGAACTGCTGTTCTCAATTCTATCTACCCTATTAGGGGGCAAGCTTGTTTGTGGGATACATACAGTCTGTTCCACAAGAGAAGAGGCGAAGTTTCTTCGGAAGTTATCAAGATATTTATTTCAATTTTTTCACATTAATACACAAGTAAAATGCAAGGGCGCAATTGACTAATACACAGTATAATCTCCTCGAGCATTAAGAATAGCCTGGCATCTTCGAGGCATACTTTCAACAAGATTTTCAGCATAACTTGTTGGAAGCGCACGTCATATCTTCCGAATCACCTTTGAAAGCTGCTTCAAGTTGTGAACAGGCTTGCCTCCAAGCTGACGCTTCATAATGGCCCACACATTATCAATGGGGTTTGCGTCTGGAGATTGGGAGGACCAATCCATGGTGACAATGCCATTTTCCTCTTTCCAGGCGCAGCACAAGCGGCTCCTCTTGCAAGACCCAGTCTTCACTATCGGACCCGAACATCTTCTTAGCCGATTTTAAAAGCCACCTTTGTAAATATTGAGCATTTTGGCCGAATCCAAATTTTGCGTGAAGAGCTCCAAACAACCAAAGCCGTGCGCTGGAAAGCAATGATGAATGATCTTCTCTAAGGTTTTGGCAGGAAACTGATGGGTAGGTATGATTTTGCTTCTAAATAGGATTCTTTGGTCGGGTTAGAAATGAATCCTCTCCAACTATTTGGTACAGTCTATTCCACAAGAAACGAGGCGAGGTTTTTTCTAGCAAAAAGAACGATATTTCTATTTTTTCTCTCGGCACGATCGTAGCATCCATGGGCTACGATGCCATCACAAATTCATGTCAGTTATGCTAGAAACGTTCAAGAGAGCGGTCGATTGAGGCTGGTTTCTTGTGCACGCATCGAAAAGGACCAAAATTGTCATATGCTGCTGCAGCCAAAGTTATTAAAAAGTGAAAGAAGTTCGCTGAGATGAGGGTGAAGCGCTAAAAAGAGTTAAAAAATGTTGATGATTTTCCCGAACGCGGTAAAACGAAAGCAGCGTCTAGAACGCACAACAAAGTGATTGTCCAGTTGTTCAGGGATCATCCCACTATGCACCTGCGTGAAGCCAAGGTTAAACTTGCGAAATTTGAACGAAGAAAAATTAACCTACATGGAGAAACGCTTGAATTGGGTTAGCGAGAACAAAGATCGCGACTGGACGAAGGTGATCCCCTCGGATGAAGCTACTTTCTGGGCGTGGGTTCCGGTGAAGCGTGCCTGGTTAAGAAGTAGCACCGATTTCGTTCAGCGCACCCTCAAACACCCTGTAAAAATTAATATCTGGGGATGCTTTTCAGCGCACGGCTTTGGTTGTTTGGAGCTCTTCGCGCGCAAAATTTGGATTCGGCCAAAATGCTCAATATTTACAAACGTGGCCTTTTAAAGTCGGCTAAGAAGATGTTCGGGCCCGATAATGAAAACTGGGTCTTGCAAGAGGACAATGACCCGAAGCCTGTGGCGCGCCTGGAAAGAGGAAAATGGCAAGCCTGTTCATAACTTGAAACAGCTTTCAACGGTGATTCGGAAGATTATTATTATTAATTGCGCCCTTGCATTTTACTTGCGTATTCATGTAAAAAAAAATTAAACTATGTAAATATCTTCCGAAGAAACTTTGCCTCTTCTCTTGTGGAACAGACTGTATGTATCCCACAGACAAGCTTGCCCCCTAATAGGGTAGATAGAATTGAGAACTGCAGTTCCAGATCCTCTTATAGAAGTTTTTCCCGCTTTAGGTTTCAGTCTCCCCTATCGTGGTGTAAAGTCGAGTATTTGAGTTTCCATAATCTGAATCTGAATGAAAAATGCTGCTCTTCAGTTTCGACACCGTTTAGACTTGTTTGTAGATTGTTCCAATGCAGCGCCCTCAAATGCAACGTGGTAGGCTCACCCTCAAAGATCCCAACTCTGTGTGGATATTTCTTTAAGCAGTTGTATCTTGTTAACAGACTCGTCACTGTTGTAAGCTGCACCCGATCATTCCTTTGCTATCCGGCGTTCAACATTGCTGATGTGCTTTTGTGAACCACACAATTGCACTCTCAATTATCGCCAGATTTAGTTCTGCTCTAGGCTGGCTAGTTTTGAGGTTATCTGATGGGAAGCTAATGTTTTTCTATCTTGTGAAGACTAAAATTATTTTTCGTTATATGTTGTTGCGGTTCATTTTCACATCACTGTACACAACACGGCAGCAAAATACGATCCGAGAGTGTCGATTTAATATACAAAAGAAAATAAGCTATAATTGAATACCTATGAAGAATTTTATTGTCTTCCATAAACAATGGAGATGACGGGAGTGAAAGCTCGCTCTCTATTGCGGAGTTAATGAAATAACCCCAAGCTAGGACTACCGCATAAAGAAGACAAAAATAATGCGTTATTGTGGTGTAAACAAAGCCCGAGGTATAACGTAATATAGGTCAGGAGAAATACATCTACTTTTTTGTGTAGTTTCATCTTAATACACATACACACGTTACCTAAATTTATGATTACCGTGCACACGTCTGGTTTATATCGTTTCGTTAATATTTTTCTGACGAATAAGATTTTAGAGGAAAAGCAGCGAGATGCTCAGTATGTATCAGCACGTCTTTAAACATAGTTTGTATATATTTGGTTGTATATTATAGCAAAGTGGAAGTTGTAGCGTTTCCAGAAAGGATAAAAAAAATTAAGTGGCGTCTAATTTAAATTCAAATTTATTTTTAATGTACAGCACACATTTCCGATAAAGACCCTGTCATTTCCATCCGTTAAAACGAATAAACAACCCGGTTTTTCATTATTCAATTCCACCCCCCATTCTACTCCGTTTCATTAAAGTATGCTCCCCTCCCTATCCCCATTTATCATTTGAAATATTAGATAAAATATCGACGATTCTCGTATCGTTATATCCTCCTTTTATCGTCGGCGAGGAAATAAAAAAAGAACTGGAGGCGAAGCGATCTTCCAAACCGATCGAATTTAATTTTTTCCCCTCAAGTTGAAGCGCGGTGCTTTGATGGTTTTTTTTTGTCTGTCTATCTGTGGAAGGTGTTTCTTTGTAAGCTTCACGATACAATCCCATTTTCTACGTTCCGAGGAGTTCGAGATGAAGCAACCGTTATTGACAGATAGATATTCCGAAAATATGTCTACCTCATTATTTGTCGCTTTTTCCTGCGTTTCCCGTGTATATTAAATACTTATCGGTTTAAGCGATTGCTAGATTTCCGGTTGGGTTATTTATGTTTATCAGTAATTGAGTGCGGTTTCGGCCGTAATTATATGTACGATTTTAATTGGGTTTAGTTCCTATAATCAATCCTTCTTTTTAATTAGACAAAATTCCGCGTCGAAATTGCTTTTTTCTCGTTCATTAAACACGAATGGTATCAGGTGCTTCTTCAGAATTCCCAATCAATACCGTAAATCTGATCAAATTTTAATTGTAATTTTTTTTTCCAACCGATGCTTGTCGAGCTATTTAAGTCACCCTCGTACAACTACTTAGAGCCCTATAGGTATTTACGTTGGCATTTCATCATAGTAAGCGTACACAAAGGGTTAAACCCCGATACCTAATTTCGTGATAAGGTCATATTAGTTCGTGCGGTTATGCATAAAGGGGGCGGTCCACCGGTTACGTTCAACAACTTAATTATTGGAGTAGAAGTTGTTTTACGTTGCAGAGAGCTTCATTCCCCGAAGTTGAATTTGATGCACAATAAAACACTAACACATTTTTAAATAAGCGGGGGTGGACGCACCGGCCACAAAGCGAAGGGTTAATTTTTCGTTATTAAATCAGCGAATATTAAAGTGAAAAAATTGTTTTTTGAGGCGGGCACAAAATTTTAGTGTTCCTTTGCGACGTTAACAAACATCTGTTATGCATGTATGCATATGTAGTCGCTAAAGCCATCTTGAAGAGATAAAATAATAATAAATAAGTACTTGGCGTGACAAGCCCATTCATCATTTCGCTTTAAGCAAATCTCTTCTCTTGTTTATATTTACCCAAGCTGAAATTGAATCACGGCGACGTAATATCTTTTAAAGGGGTAACAGATAAACGTAAATAGTACGCCACTGCATTCGATCTAGATTAATTATTTTACGCTAACGATTACGTCGAAGAAAATGAGACATCATTGCATCCGATTTGAACTTTACTTTAAATTGCGTCTGTGGAAATGTCAGTAAAAATAAACAAAGAGAACAGATCATTATCTTCATGGAATCGCAGCGCTCTCATGACTCATATGTTATTAAAGTTTTACGTTAGCGTTGTAAAAAAAAATTACAACGAACGAATCAATTAATGACGTTTACGCTTCCATTATCTTTCCAGATTTCCTCTCGATTACGTTTAAACTGTACTATTCGTTAAAATCACAATTAACTTAAACGAAACGACAATCGGAAATTCGCTTGTTTACCTTTAAACAACAAGACAAACATCGACAAACAACCCCGAGAATTAAGGGCTGTTCGGTCGCTTTGGTTGTATCGCTTTTAGAGGAGCAAATTAACAAATCAATAATGGCGTTTTAAATTCACCAATTTCGTTTTAATGAATGCCAATTATAAATCAATGCCGAGTTTCTTAATTAGTACGGTGAAAATTTCAATGAAATAGGTCGCATCCCCTTCACGTTTTAAACACCTATGTACGCCTTTTTTTTCCCGTTTTTCCGCGAAAACGCGTGGGCTCCGCTCCCGACACCAATTCAATTCATGTCACGTGCTTACTCCATCGGAAAAATTGAGTCAAATTGCCCTGCTTATGGAGGGCTTTACCTCCCGTAGGTTTGGAAATAATTTTTAGGATTATTTTCGGAATGAATGCTTAATTTTATTTAAGTGAATTCGTTTTATGATCTGCATGGAAAAATCACGCATACGTGATACGACATGATTTGTAAATATCAATTCAAGTTATCTAGTTTTACAGAAAGTTCATGTTCTACGTAAATGATGTGTGTGTGTACATAAAAAATTAACGATAAAGATAAATTATCAACATTACAAAAAAATTACAGAGTTTATCGCTGTAGAACATACACATTTAAGTACAACACTAGATGCGTTTGTGGACATTACTATAAGGATTTGCGCTTATTTGTTAGTTATAGTACAAACATTCCGCCAAATTGATAATACAACGCTGATCTTTGTGAAAACCGAATACGTTTTGAGCATGTGGCGTCGCTTACAATTAGCAGCGAAATAAACGTTTTAGAATTGCATACAATTGGTTTTAATTACAGGTTCAATGATCCCACTAACGACATAATTGTAAAGCTTAATTTTGCATAATAGACAATAATTGTCGGCAATGATTGGGTAAAGCGAAACTGCAAGAAACGGCAGTTTTCCAAAAACAAAACGTCGTGTTAAAGTAATTAGGAGAACATGTTCTTATGTATATGTATATGTTTACAATTTAAATAAATAATAATTTGGAGCAATTTGCCTGCGCTGAAGACATGAGTTACATAACGGTTCATGAATTATTTATAAACAACTTTAAGCCGTTTAGCTCCATGCCACTAATACGTTTATTGTATATCTTGCTGTATGCATCGCCTATTAACACCCATTACTTAAATAACGGTTGATGCTTTCGACGCATACCACTCCAGGGCACTCGTTACAGATATTTTGTCATTTTTTTACTTTACAGGAGTAAGCGGAAACTAATCTATACATATCCAGCCGGGATATAATCCTTAGGAAAACATCGTGCGATTTGGGCGAAATATTAGATGCCCTAGTTTTTGAGATAAATCTTGTTTGCAAAACACGATGGAGGAAGTGTATAGAAATTTTCAGATTCTGTTTGCAGTACCGTGAAAATAATACGTGTGTGATAACTTCCGGTGTAATCGCCACAATTTGTTCATTCTGCTTTAATTTCTCTTAATTTGCTCTTGTGTTTCATTATTTTTATCTTATCATCTGCATTCTTCAGTTCTATTAAGCAAGTTTTTGGCACCAATTGTTTCACCGGTTTAATTTCTTATTGTATTCCTAAGTATTTGACGGGTTCTTAAAAATTCAGGAGCAGAAAATCGCAACCCCTCGGGGTGGAATGGACGCTGCGTGATAAGAACTTCATAAAAAAAATTAACCTCTAGCTCTTTTAGTTCCCGAGATATTAGCGTTCAAGTATGTATTT